>WYDF02276081.1:0-26207 GCA_009867245.2 Adranes taylori | reverse complement strand
AATTGTATTATAATTGCTAGATTGATAAAGGGTGAGCTCTATTAGAATGAAATAGAGCAAATTGTGTGGGATATGGAATTGCAAGGAAGAATGGAGATAATTAGAGAAAGTAAGTATAACCGGAGGCATATACACCTAATAATTGATGGAGAGGTGCCTAAATATTTGAATTCAAAAACAAGTACGGACGAAAAGGAGATGTTTGCAAGATTTAGGTGTGGAAGAGATGAAAGGAGACACATATTGGATGAATTACATGGAAATAAAATGTAGAATGATTGGGAAACAGGAGGAGTCATGGAAGCATTGGGTGAATGAATGTGTAACAATAGTGTGGACATATGTTGGAAGCATGTACGTAGCTAATTGGAAAAGGTGTTCAGGATAATGGGAAAAGAGTGTAAAAGTGCTGAGCAAAATTAGGTATGAAATTGATAAGAGAAGATAATTATGTAGAAAAATAGATGGAGTATGTGTAGATGGTGTGAAATAGTTGCGGAATTTAAATAAGTGGCAGCAGTATGAAACAACATGTGGCAGCTCAACATTGGAGGAAATGCTTCAGGCTATTTTAAGGAAATTATGACAAAGTTTTTTGTTGCGGAAAATTGATGAAAATATTAAAATGTGGGTTGACAAAGCAAATGCGAAAATACTGGGGTATGTATGGAAATGCGAGTTTGGACATTCGATATTAATGAGCATATTGATACTTAAGGTTTACGTAAGAAGTATATTGCTGTAGGGTACTGAAGTCTGGGAGTAAAAGAAATGGAGGCCATGTAAGTAATGGTAGTGAAATTTATATAAAGAATGAAGGAATTGGCGAGCTGAACTCCATGTGAAATTGTACTGTAAAAAATGAATTAATTCACACGTTAGGACCACATGGAATAAAATAAATGCTTAAGTATAAGAGGAAAGTATGATTGATGACAATGAGAGGATTGTTAGAAAAGCGTATATGGAGGCAATGAAGGACGTTTGTAAAGGGAGAAAAAGTAATAACTGGGTTAAAGGGAAGAGTAAATTGTATTATAATTGCTAGATTGATAAAGGGTGAGCTCTATTAGAATGAAATAGAGCAAATTGTGTGGGATATGGAGTTGCAAGGAAGAATGGAGAGAATAAGAAGAAGTAAGTATCCCCGGAGGTATATACACCTAATGATTGGTATAGAGGTGCCTAAATATTTGAATTCCAAAACAAGTACGGGCAAAATTGAGGCAAAATTGAAGAGAGGAAAGGGGGAACAAATATTGGATGTTATATGGAAAGAAAATGTAGATTGATTGTGGACCAGGAAGAGTCATGGGAGCACTGGGTAAAGGAATGTGTAGGAATGTGTGTCTTGTGGACTGATGATGAGAGGATGTATGTAGCTAACTGGAAAAGGTATTTAGGGCAATTGGGAAAGAGTATAAAAATGCTGAGCAAAATTTTGCATGATAATTGTGTAGAGAAATAGATGAAGGATAATGATATTGGCTGGTTCGCTACATATGTATATGTTAAAAAAACGTTGATAGCTAGAGTTCGTTGTGGGAGTGGTGAAAGGAGGAATAGATGTTGATTGAATGAAATGAACGTATGTGTAGATGGTGTGTAATAGGTATGGAATTTTCATACCATTATAAGGAAATTATGACAATAAAGTTTTTTATAGGGGAAAATTGAACAATATATTAAAATGTTGGTTGAGAAAACCAATGCGGAAAGAATGGGGTTTGTATGGAAAAGCGAGTTTGGAGATTCGACAGGAATGAACATGATAATCCTTTAGGTTTGTGTAATAAGTATTTCGGGTTTTGCCCTATTTTCACCTTTTAAGTATTATTTCGACACAATGAGACCCCTGAGTATCATAACCGTATTCAGATCATAGCTAACGATATATGGATCTGTACATTTCCATTGAGCCGAGGGAAGTTATAATAGATGGTCCAGGACGAATTGTCCTTATCTCATTTTTTTTCTAATAGTATTGATTTAGGATTATTTTTAATTTTTTCTAGATGAATTAACTGTCAATATTTTTTTCAAATTTTCATTATTTCATTGAAATAAAAATTTCATAAATTTACATTTCCCACAGTGTCTCGTAACTTGACCCTTGTTTATTTTACCAAAATTCTTTTCAAATATAAAATGTCGAGAATTTAATATTTTATATTTTCCATAAGGTATATATTTTAAATATTTTCGAGCGAGGAGTCAATTTCTTAAGAAATTGCATTTTTTAACACCACTCTCGCATTTGCATAGATTGACGTGTTGCGCGCTTTATAGTTTTAGTATATATTTGTAAGGTTACTCTAGCTTTATCCCTGTTATAAACCTTTTATAATCAAAATTTGTATAAATGACATATTTTATACAATTAAATACGTTTATTTTTGATGCGTTTTATATTTGTTAACTGAGTTGACAAATGGGATGATCACACAATTGCCAATACCCGAGCGGAGTGGATTATTTAATATTTTAAGATTTCTCACCGCGAGCTGAGTTGACTATGTTTTCTTTTCTCTCAATTCACTATTACTCCAATAGTCGTTTATTAAAAAAATTAAACTTTTGTTTACTTATAGAAGTAGTATGGAAGAAGACGTTTGTTTTTATCCGTGGTTTTCAACTTTATTCAAGCCATCTGATTTTTTCTAACACGACTAGATTTTTTTGTGCTATAATAGTACTTGCTCAGCCAAGAAAGTTATCCCTAATTTATGGGTAAGATAAAGAAGGATAATTTATGTTAAATTTGTTGCCTTGAAGTTTTCGTTAAAATTTTCGTATTATAATCCATGTCGACTTAAATGTTAGTAAACCATGAGCTCTCTCTCTCTCTCTCTCTCTCTCTCTCTCTCTCTCCCTATGTTCCTTTTCCTCTCCATTGACTTCTTGAAGAGCGATAGAACTACGCTGATCACTCTTATTTAAAAAATTACCTATGTTTACTTTTTGCATTTCAATAAATATATGCAAATGTTTATCGGTATATACTAGTTTTGCTACAAAAGCTATTATTGTTACTTTGTTAACAATGTATCTTCTAATGTGATTTATTAATGTTTTTTGCAGTAAATTGCCGTATAATTATGAATACTATATAGACATTTTTATAAATTACTCGTACAATTTGTTATCAACAAAGTCATAATGAAAATATAATTTTTTAATCAGGTTACCACAAGCTGCTTTTAAAATCTAAATAAATATGCATATACCGATTTTGTCATATTTTCAAAAAAAAAATTGAATATTGTACATCAGCAGTCACCAAACTAAGATTATCCAAACAATTAGGAATTATTGTGTTTTAAGGACTTAGATAAATAAATCGAACAACTACAGGAAAAACATGAAGCTACTAACATCCACAAAAAGATCAAAGCGTTAACAGGAGCAGGGAGACATCCACATGCAAGTGTACTAATCGCGAAATATAGTACATGAAAGAGAAGAAAAAATGAGAGTGTGGAAAAACTACAGAGAAGAACTTTTTAGAGACAATAGAGAAGTGAACCATGAGCTGCGTAACGTGGAAGATGGACCCAATATAACAGAAGCCGAAGTGTTCAAGCCTGACGAAATTCCAGCGAAAATTTTTAAACTATTCACCGACAGTGCTTTGGAGAAACTATGCAAATTGTATAACAAAATCTGGAGAAATTCACAGGAAGTGGCTAAAGTCAACGTTCGTCACGATACTAAAAAGTGTAATTCCAAAAAGTGTGAAGACTTTCGTGCAATCAGCCTGATGAGTCATGCTCTCAAGACATTTCGGAAGATCATTCATGAAAGAATATACAGGAAAATGGAGACCCACATAGAACAAACCCAGTTTGGATTCAGAGAAACCTCAGAACAAGAGAAGCTTTATTCACAGTACAAGTTCTTATACAAAGATGCAGAGATGTGAACTGTGAGTTGCATACATGTTTCACTGACTTCAGAAAGGCGTTCAACAGGGTAAAACATGGTAAAATGATCGAGATACTAAGAAGAACAGAGATAGATGAAAATGATACAAGATAATAGTTAACCTATATAGGGGTCAGACAGCATCGGTAAGAGTTGATGACGAACTAACAGAAGAGATTCAAATTCAACGAGGAGTAGGACAGGGCTGTGTACTATCGCCATTGTTGTTCAACATGTACTCTGAAGAACTGTTTTTCGAAGTCCTAGACAAAGAATAAGAGGGAATATCTATTAACGGAGCAATACTCAACAATATTAGGTACGCAGATCATACTGTGCTACTATCTGACACGTTACAAAGCCTGCAACACCTATTGGACAAAGTGGTAGAAATTGGAGAAAACTACGGACTTGATCTGAAGGCAGTTAAAACAAAGTACATGGTAATAAGCAAAACCAACAACGCAGCATCAAATCTGAACGTAAACGGAGCAATCATAAAGCGAGTGGAACAGATACAATATCTAGGATGTTCACTAAACGACAGCTGTGACCACTCACGTGAAATTAGACAATGCATAGATAAAGCGAGAGCGGTTTTCATGAAGATGAGAAGTATATTCAGCAATAACAACTTAAGCTTAAAACTACGCTAAGAATGGTAAAATGCTACATTTACTCAGTACACCTATGTGGTGTAGAAGCCTGGACACTCACTGATGCCACATGCAAGCGTATTGAGGCCTTTGAAATATGGGTAATGCGACGGATTTTCAAAATTAGCTGGATCGAATACATGACAAATGATCATGTACTTGATAGAATGAATATGGTACAGGAACTGCTTACATCCATAAAAATAAGGAAACATATTTGGGACACATAATGAGAAGCGAGAAATATTACATACACTAGCTGGTGCTTCAGGGAAAGCTGGATGGAAAAAGGCCACGAGGAAGACGACGGATGTTTTGGCTGAAAAATCTGCGCCAGTGGTATGGGGTGACGTCGCTGGAACTGTTCCGAGCAGCTGTCAATAAAGTTGCCACTGCTATAATGATAGCCAAAATTCGCTGAGCGGATACGACACGAAGGCAATTAAAGTTAACCTATCTACCACGTTAGACCATCTCTAATGTATACTAGAGATGGAGAAGATGGATATAATATATACAATAATTGGAATGCCTTCATTATTACTTTCTTCCTTTTAAATTAGTTGTACGGTGGGCCTACGTATAAATACCTAAGCATGATTATATTTTTTACCATTATAAAATCCAATATAATCTATATTTGTTTATATTACATTTATATCAAAAAATAATATTCCATAAAATTAGTTTCCAATAAGAATTTTTTTGTCGTCCGACCTCCCAACTTTTTTTAAAAATCAATCCGGCACGTTTTTCAAAAAGTTTGGTGACCACTGTTGTAACCACTGTTCAGCACTCCATTACTCGGATTTTGCTAAATAATACACAAATTATGAAGTTTTGTTTCATTTTACTTCAATTTTAAAATTTCAAAATTAGTATAATTAGTATTGGTACATCAAAGAGTTAGTTAAGTACAGATACTAATCAAAACAATAAGAGATAAAATACAAAATGTAAAACTAAAATAAACGACTAAAAAATTTTAAACTATTTTTTGGTTGCATTTTTGAAATTTTTGGTTGCACCTTTCTGATCTGATTGTGATCAGCCGACGGTGGTGTGATAGCCACGTTTGTAAGTCATTGCTTTAAACTGTTTCAATGGTGGTCCATTTAATTTATTAAATATTATATCGACACAGTTTCCAGCAATAATTTGTTCCTTCACTCCGTGTGTACTAGTTCATACAACTAAAACTTCGTTCACATTCTGCGTTACTGCTGGGTAAACTTTGACACGTTTTGAAAAGTGGCTTTATCTCATCGTTCATTTTTCTACCTCCTCCAATCAAGTATTATTGAAATCCATTCAAAATTTTACGATAGTTATTAAATCGAAAGCGTTTACTTAAACAAACAATATTATCTTCTCCAAAACGAATATAACTATCTTCTTCATTATTATCTACAGGCCACGTATCTTGATTTAACAACACACTCATGTCACTATTCCCCTGAATTATCATATCTTTTTCAGTTGCAGTTGAAAGTTCGGTTTATTGAACTCTTGTCTGCTTGAATAATAGTGCAGTTTCCCTTTTGCAAATCTAATGATAATGTGGAAAGCTCGTCCAATACATCAGACATCAAAGCTAAATCCTGTAGAAATTCCACTAAAATCAATCAACTATGGAGACCTTTAAAAGTATTTCGATCTCAGGTCGATCTTATTTTGTCTTCGCTGTAGGTTTTGAAATGATGCACCAATGCACGATACGACGATCAAACTGATTTTACTGTACGAAAGTTTCTGGATACTCAGCGAGCATCCAAAACTTTTCCAACCGTTCTTATTTCTTCATTCAATTTATCAGCAATCATTTGCAATTCTTCTCACCATTTTGCCGATTGACTGTAAACGCTGTGAATTTTGTCAATGAAAACCTTAAAATTATTAATGGCATTAATGGCCGAAATCAAATCATGTACCGCTAACTAATCTATGTATTAAACAATGCCGTAATAAGTTTGCGGGCTTTCGGATATCTACGAGGATTGTTCGGTAACTACGTGGCTTAACAAAGAAAACGCAAGCTTGTTTAAAAAAAACATTTTATTTTTCAATATAGTCTCCTGCTCGATCAACACACTTATTCCAACGATATTACAAATTAGCAATACCCTCATTGAATTGAAGTACTCGGAATAGTTATTTACAGCAGCAATTACCTCGGAATCAGGCGAAAATCTCTTACCGCCTAGCCATTTTTTCATGGTAGGAAACAGATGATAATCGCTGCTGGGTGCCAAATCTGGCGAACAGGGTGAATGATGTATTAATTCAAATCCAAATTCATTAATTTTGGCCATTTGCAATCGCAGACTTGTGGGCAGGTGCGTTATCCTAATGGAACAGCACTTTCTTCTTTGCCAAATGAGGCCGTTTCTCTTTGATTTTGTCGCTTAATTGTTGCAACAAATTGGCATAATACTCACCATTTATTGTTTTCCCCTTTTTTAAGTAGTCGACCAAAATGATTCCATGAGAATCCCAAAGCACAGTTGCCAAAACCTTTCCTGCTTACAAAACTGTTTTTGTCTCCTTTGGTGGCGGAGAACGCTTGCGTGTCCATTGTTTTCGGGTGTGTAATGGTGTACCCAGGTATCATCGACTGTTATGAAAAGGCGTGAAAAGTATTTTTTCATTTCCACGTCATCAGTTAAACTTCTATGTCATTTAAAATACACACTATGTATGCTAACTCGTACACTTTTACTCGACGGTCATGCTTAAATTCGGCTTAAATTCGGCAACTCAGTTTTTAACCATTGAAAACGAAGGATCGGATTCCAATAATGTTGCCTTTTATTTCGGTTGGTGTTAGCCTTTCAAATGAAAGTACTTTATCACTGCTATCAACTCAGTTTTTTCCATTGTTTACAAAATCACACAAGACGTTCACTTTGACATACTGTCAAAAACAGACTAATTGACAGATCGCCCTGTACCTGTCATATTTAACCTATTAAAGGATGATTCTACAGAATGATAAAGAAGATTCCTGCAAATTCGCGCCATTTCTGTGTTATGCCAAATAGTTTCCGAACAATCCTCGTACTTTTTTATTACAAAATGTAAATTAAAATGAAAAATTCTAGATATGTTGCAACATAGGATTACTAAAGAAGCTATTACGGTATACAGCTGATAATACCATCAGGTAAATAATTTTGTCACTCTGATGTAAATAATCTACTCTTTAAATGAAGTTTTTCTGTTTACCTGTTGTTCAAACTGTATAATATAAAAACAAAAACCTTTCTAACTGCATACAATGTATTTAATGATATCATAATAATAAAAGTATTTAAGATAATTTATTGGCAGAATAACTAACAACAATTAACTAATTATCTGTTTATACCTGTATCATTTGTACAAATATATTAACTACCTGAATTATACGTCTAAAATAACCGGATCTAGTATCAAGAAAACTATCTTGTTTTCTTAAAAGTGGTACATAAAAAAAAATGCAATAATCACCTTTATATGTTTAGTGAACAGATTATGAAGTAAACATATGTAGCCAATGTTTATAGCTATACGAGCAGTGCTAAACTATATTATTTAAAAAATATATATAATATTTTCAATTAGTCTTGGATTAAGCATTGAAATTTTTTTCACAATCTTTAAAACTCTAAAAATTTATCTTTTTAGGAAATTGAATTATCTGAATATATTACTTTCTCCTTTATCACCTTCATCACCAATAGGAAATAAACAACTCTGCCACATTTCACTTCTGCATTTTATTGGTAGGGCGAAAACCAGTCTACCAGCAATAATTCGTAGAAACGTAGCTACAGAGTCCCATTCATTGTGCCGCTTAACATTGTTGGTATAAGATTAAACACTTAATTTTTCCCACAGTACAATTAACCTCTACTCTGAGCTCTTCGACAAAGCTGCATGTTCTCCAGCATCCAGTATAATGTTCAGTGCAATTTTCATCACAGTGCTCACATGCTCCATTTACAAGCTTACCTATTTGGAAAGTACTCGTGACTCGTTAAAACTTGAGTCAACCAGTAGAGTATGCGACCATATTTTCAATCATACCATTACTGAATTTGTGGAATCAATTTCTTTGTCCAGGAACCACTTTCTACCTGGTCCCATGTTTTCCCTACTTATACTTTGCTACGTTCTACTGCCGGTACATATAGCGGCAAGCTACGTGCAATAACTTGAACTGCATGTGTGGAGGCTGTTATGTAAGAAGAGGTCATTGCTCTCAATCCAATCCTTTAACCTTGATTCAATAATTTACGGATATTCTGTTGTTCTTTTGCCTTGGCTAAGATTGACGCAATTTATAAGCTTATTGAAATGCTCGTATTATACAATATTTTTGAACCACCATTCTTGCAGAAATCATGCTAATTTGTTTATTCTGCAAATTGGTTTTTCATTAGCAGGCGACGTGGTTTTTGAATGAAATGCTGCTGTCGAGCATCACCCCTCGATACTTGACGGTAATCTTAAGTAGCAGTATGTGTCGTGCTATATCTATCACGGGTTACACCTCTTACATAAGATAATTAGTCTTACGTGGCCTTAGTCTTACGTGGAGCTAATTCTAGTTTAGCTAATTTTAGCTACTTTATAACGGTTGCAACTGTTTCTTGGAATTTCCTAGTAAGTGTATTTTTGTAATAAGCAGTGTAATGTCGTTAGCAAAAGCCATTTGGGTACCTTGGTCTAGGTAACCCATCATACAACAAGTTCTAAAGGGTAGGGCCCAGCACGAAGCTTTGGGGGCACCATAATTTATTGACAACTTTTTCCTGTCTCCACCTTCCGCATATGGTATTGGTCTATTCTGCACCTAAATTTTATTGCGTCAATGTATTTTGAAGTACCTTTATTCTTCAATACTTTTAAAATAATTGTCGCGTTTTTCTTGTGCCAACTTTTGGCTTCTTCGCGAATTCTATACTGCTCTGAGCACATTAACTGTAGAAAGGCCGCTTCTAAAACCAAATTGGCAATTATGCTTTTGAAATCTTTTTGAAGTCTTCTCTTGTCTTTGAAATCTTCTTGAAGTCATCTCAGCAGCATTCTTTCCAGGAATAAAACAAAGAGGTTAAATATAGACTGGCTTTTATTTCTGTAACTGAGAATAATTCAATTCATTAAATTCATTTCAGCGATGTGACGGTGTAGTGTAAGCCATTCAGCGGTGTAAGCCATGAAGCTAGGAACAAATACTTTTTGGAGCCTCTTAACTCGTTTAATACACTTAGAAATATTGTAAAAGCAGATTTAAACGAGCAATAAAAGAACGAAAGAAAACAATAATATTTATGCCGAAAACTAAAATTAACTTTAATAAAAATATATCAAATGTGAAATTTGTAATTATATTGAACGAAATAAATAGCATAAAAATAAACTCGTTCTTAAATAAATTTCTTTCAGGCTACATTTTGTTTACGTTCGATAAAAGTTTCATACAATACACACGTCTATTAAAATAGGCAAAAAAATTATAATACTTTAACAATATTAACCACAAGAAAAATTATACCCACAAATGTTTTATATTTGAGGAGCCTTGAAGGTCAAAGTCAAAGGAATTGAGGGTTATATTCGTGTTGTGGGAATGGTTTACTTTAATTTTTGAACACGACTCCAATCTTCTAGTTACAAAATAGCGGTATTTCTACGGTGCTTTTCGCATTCCATTTTCCATCTTCCTCCTGTTCCATCTTCCAAGGAGGAAGAAGGATTAGAATAACAGGTAATCCCAATCCAATTCTTCTAATCCTCTTTCCTCCATGACTTGGTTTATCCTGGACTTCCAGCTTATTCTAGGGCGACCCCTCTTTCTTCTTCCATACGGAAACCCCTCGTAAATTCTTCTTGGCCACCTGCCGTCGCTCATCCACTTTAAAGTGTCCATACCACGTAAGTTATTTAGATTCAAGTTTGGAAACTCTACAGCATATTTTCCAACTTTTCCAAAAATTCATTTCCGTTGCTAGAAGTCGTTGGCGGTCTTTATTGTTTAGCACCCAAACCTTTTAAAAATTTTTCATTGTGCTCTCTACATTGGTTGATTTGTTGATAATCTTTTCGTTCCAGATTATAGGATCTAACGTTTGTGTATTTCGTTTGCCAGTTGCTACTTTCTTTCTAACATCATGTGCATATACTTGTAATCGTAATGCCTAAAGGTTTTTCTATACTGATCTCTAGACCCCATTGATTGTTGTCTACCAGGAGCTTTCGTAGCATGAAGGAGATATCGTTGTAGTCGTTCGCAAACATATTTGGTCGTTCGAAAACAGAAATTTGCAACTAAATCCAATCCCATTTGTTCACATTTCCTGTGCCAATGTTTCAGTGCTTTACTGATATAAATTTAAAAAAGCGGGGGCAAAATGTAGCACCGCTATCGCAATCCCTTGGTCACTGGAAATTCTGCAGAAAGCTTCATGCCTACTTTAACTGCACTAGTAGTGTTTAATATAAACTTTATAATAATCAAGTAGAATTTGAAAGTAATCAGGTGCTTCCCATCACAGTTCTTTGATGACACAGAGTAGTACGCTTTTTTTAATCAATAAAAAGTACATGTATTGGTCTTCTTCATGCTTTTTTCTTTTAGATTATTTGTTTGAGACAGAAAGAATTAACCATAAAAGAGCGGCCTGCCCTGAATCCGCTCTGATATTCTGGTTCTTTGTAATGGTCGCATTTATGCCCCCGTACTGGTTGCACTTACTTTTGGGACCTTTTCTATGTATTGTCGTAATATATTCTGGGGCTCTCTTAATCAGTTAAATTGGTATTTCTAGAGAGCTTGGAGCTTGATTGTTATCATGTTTTGGATCGCTCTCTTAAGCTCCTCCCCTGATACTGTTCTCACTCGACTTTTCATCTCATTTTTTTCGGCATAGGAAATGTTTCCATATTTAAGTATATGTTCAGTCAGTAATTCTCGATCAATTTTGATTTACCCATCGATCCATACCAACTATGTTCTGTCTAATATTTAAATCAAATATAGCTAAAATGAGAATTTGAGCTAGGTTTACTCAATTGCAGGACCTAGACATGTTATTAACCATGCATGTCCTAGCCAGGCTATTAAAGTATTACAGATTAGTTATTTTTCTTTATTCAGTTAGTACATAATAAAACTCTTGAGTTCCAGTAAATAAAGATAGGGTGGCAAAACCTTTTAGATTTTATTTTTTATGCGACGAAGAGCACAAACAATTCAAGTGGCCCTTCAGACACAAGAACCTACCACAATAACACTAATCGCATTCTTCATGGTGGCTCTGTACAAGTCTTTTGCCACCCATTCCGTTTGAGTGTTCGTATCGGATTAAAGGTTCAGGCGACTTGCTTTCTATTTTATTTTAATTTTATTTTCTTGTAGAGAAAGTGTTTTAATCTGATTTGCTTAGTTTTTATGACTTTCTTGACGTAGTCAGTCACTGTTTCCAGCTTGCCTCCGTATTAATCATCTTCCCATTTATTTTGTAAGGTTCAATATCTTTAGCTTTATTATTGCTTTGCGCTATCTCTACTTAGGAAGGCAACAAACCATCACGTGCTCAGCGTCGACAAACGAGTTCGATCAGTAGATATATACCCGCATCTCTATACATCAACTTCAGGTTGATCAATATAATATCATTAGCGGAGACACCCGGAATAACAATTCGTATCTATTCGTTCGTCCGCAATTGTGGAAACGAACGCACGACAGCAAACCATATAAATAGCAGCGATTGCGCTGATACCTTCCTGTTAATTTAAGTATTAAGCAATTAGCGTAAGAGCATGTAGTTACGTATATAATATAGAACGCGGCAGCTACCTTAATCTTTGATGATGTTACAATATAAGTTAATTTAAATGTTACAAATATTAATTAAAGTATAAACCAGTTTTGATAATCTTGATAAACAGTTTAATGAGTATTGTGTAATAAATAAGGAAGAATTTAACAAGTAAAACGATTCGCTTAGACTTGGCAATCGTAAATGTATTAATCATATGAAATTTTAATTATTAATGTAACTAAATAAATTGCTTTATCTGAGCGAATTATGAAACGTATTTAAGTGTCATTTCTATAATGTTGTAAGTAAGAAAATAAAATAAGTAAAACAAAATCAAAAATCTTTAATATGTAAAATTATTTTAAAAATAAATAATTTTTTTTAAAAAGAAGTTCCACTGGCGTGAGCCCTTAATTCAGTACTATTACTACAGGCATTCATTTTCCTCATTTAATGCAATTCGCTGAATCTATTTTTTGATCTTTGGGATTAGCTATTTAATCGAAGTCCCCTTTTATATGTGCGATTTTTTCATTTTACGAAATTTCATTGTGTAAAACGAAAAATTATTCCTTTATAAATGTTTCGTTAGTACTTTTTATATTTTTGTTTCACTTTGAATAAAGAATATGAACGATTATTTCTCGTTGCAAAACAGTGCTAAAACAAATCATTTTAATTTAATGTGCAAAGAACTATAAAGGAATCACAAATATTGCTGAATAACTGAAAATACATGAAACATAAGAATACGTGTTAAATTAAGGGGAAAATTTTGTTTTGATTAATAATTTTATTTCTAAATATTAAAGAACATAGAAAAACATAGGGAAAACACGTTTTAAAAGTCTAATATTTTTGCAAGGTTATTATAACCTCCACTGATAAATTTATCAAAAATATTTATTACTTTGTTAACGCAGTAATAAATAATTTTATAGTATGTCAACAAATGTATGTTAATAATTCGAAAACATGTATTAAATTAAAACATAACAGACAAACATTCTTTTCCAATTGCTGCAAATTGGGTTTAAAAATTGAAATACTTTGGTAATACATTAAAACATTATGACTAATTGATAAACAGTAAATTAAGATTTCCATAATAATAAATATGACTAAAGTGTTTGGAGTTTCCATCTACTTCCCTATTAGAATATATAGTACACGAAAATATGTCTCATGTTTAAAATTGTTTAACAGAGTATAAAATCGAATATGTTTATTATCCATTTGCCATTTGTACATGGTTTGGATTTGTCAATTTGTAACATACTTAATACTTCAGTTACAATAAAATATTAATATAAAATTACATACAGTATACTTAAAATTACATAAATAACATATTAGATAAAATTATGCTACACAAATACAAAACAAAATTAATGATTAGTGAATGTAATTAATAAGTTAATTATAGGTGAAACAATTGTGACAAAAACCATCAGATAAACAGACCAACAAGAGACAAAAAGTCAAGAAAATAAAATAAAAGACAAACCAAAATTTCCTGAAATGCTGTGCTAAATGACTGATTGACTTACACATGTCAAATAAAAACAGTTACGAATTGATCTTCATATTTATAAATGTTAATAACCCAATATCGTTTGTTACATATAAACATTTTTTAACCAAATAGCTACATGTATTATTTTTCAGTTAACTTACTAATTAAAGTTTCACGCCAGTGGACTTTATAAAAAAATTTATTATTTATTTTCCAATTATATTACAAATTGGGAAAATAAAATTATTTTACAAATGAAATAATTTGTAAAATAATAGAAATTATTTTACAAATTAAAGATTTTTGATTTTGTTTTACTTATTTTATTTTCTTACTTAGAACATAATACAAATGACACTTACGTTTCATAATTTGCCAAGATAAAGCAATTTATTTAGTTTCATTAATAATTAAAATTTCATATGTTACTAGATTTACGATTGCCAAGCCTAAGCGAATCGTTTCACTTGTTAAATTCTTTCTTATTGATTACACAATACTTATTAAACTCATTATGCAAGATTAACAATAATGGTTTATACTTTAATTAGTATTTATAACATTTAAATTAAATTATATTGCAACATCATCCAAGATTAAGATGGCCGCCGCGTACTAAATTATATACGTGACTATATGCTACATGTTCTTACGCTAATTGCTTAATTAGCGACAAGAAGGTATCAGTGCAATCGCTGCTATTTGTATGGTTTGCTGTCGTGCGTTCATTTCCATGGTAGCGGACGGACGAATAGATACGACTTGTTATTCCAGGTGTCTTCGCTATTAGTATTATATTGATCGACCTGAAGTTGAAGTGTAGAGATGCTGGTATATATTTTAGTGAATGTTTTTTTATATAGTCAGGTACTTTATTGTAGAATTGTGCCCCTGAGTAGGTAGGAGATTTTTTAAACAGACTTAACCTGCAGTATGGATTTCTTATATTATTAGTGTACGTAGTGGAATATAGATGTATTTGACTATGATGCAATATAATATGATATATTTTATTTTATGAATAAACAGTTTCAGAAACTCTTTGTTCAATTTGTGTTAAGTGTACTGGAATTTATGTAACGGATGTAATTGATGTAACAACGGATTCCATTGCACCTTGCAGAGATGCAGACAGAATCTTTGCGGCAAGTGCTTCTCTGTAAATCATGCAATGGATTCCCTTTTTGTCTTTAAGGCGCCCTTTTTTTTCTGCAAAACTAATTCCGAACCCAAGATGCACCATGAGTACAAACTCCACAGACCTTTTTCCACTCTAGCGCATTATTTGCACGTGTCAGATCTAAATACATTACAGCTACATTTTCATTTTCATGAAATTTATAGATTGCCTAAAAAATCAAACAAATTGATCTTTACTACAGAAGATAAGAAACATAGTATGGTAGGACCATCTTTAACATTTCAATGAAAGGAATGCTTAATTACGTAAACAACGATTTAAAGTTTTTAAAGAATCAGATTTAATCTTGTTCTGTTTCAGTGTACAATAATAAAAGCTAACCCCGTAGCTTTTAAGTCGCCTTAACGCTGAAAATTGCAGCATTATTTGAATATTTAGGTAGAAGTTTGTTTCACAAGTGTCAATGGCTTCAAGAGCAATAAATGGTTTTCTCGAAGAATTTATCCACCTAGTTTTTGGCTTCATTCGTGTTATTTATCAATTTTCGTTCGACTCGGAAGCAAGAGCTAAATGACAATTTTATAAGCCTGGGAGCATGATTCCAGCTCTGCGTTCAATTGATCGACAAAAGGAAAGAAAATTTTCTACGGTAGTAGTGTCCTTCCGCTGAGCTAAATGGACATTTTGGCGATGAATATGCCTTCCAGACAAACACGAAATAATAATTTCGGCGTAGTTTATTTCCTGTGCTTCTTGAAAAAATTCGCATCTTAAAACTTCCTCCTTTGGCATTTGAAATTTCCTTACCTTCAGCAGTGGACGAATTCTCAGTGGTTGGGCAAGGCTGGTATATAGAAATACTGGCAGATGGTGACGAAAAATTTTCTCCACTTGATTCGTTTCTTGCTTTAGTTGTTGTTAAACAACCCAAAGTGATGGTGGTTCATTCAAACACACTAACCCCCTTACCTTTGCCCAAAATTGCATTGAAACATTCCAGAAAATACGATTTAAAAATATTTTATTTGTGCAAGAGTAATTAAGTACGAAAAAAAAATGGAATAAGGATTCATTGACTTGACATAGCAACATAACATTTTGTAGCATTTACTTACAAATTTCCACTTGTCTGATTATAAAATAACAACAAAAACTACAAACAATAATCTATATCATTAATTGTTGCTAGGATATTCCATTTTCACGTACTTATATAATAAATATAAAACGTCAGGAGCGTTAATTAGGTTCACACCGTAATGAATTATTCAATGAAAGCAGAATAATATTGCAATGTTAAATGTTTATGTATTATATTTTCACATGGGTAAAGCCCAGCTGAGAAAATCTAATCCCTACCAAAGTCTATCCATATATTTACCATAGACGCGAGTAAGTTGATAGATTCAATTCAAGCATTTGATAATCGGCTATTACTCTATTTAATTTCTGAGCTAATTGGATTTAAATGAACATTTAAATATTTGATACTGCCATTCTGAACAATAGATTCAAACCTGTATAATGCAATTTATATTGTATTTTATTTTAGTAGCGTCTTGTTTGATGACTGAAATTCGTCGATCACTGTTCCATTCCAAATGCAAAAAAATTAAGTACACCCTAAAATATATTACCACGCTATACTTTATTACCAAATTATAAGAGAACACACGAAAACAAATTTTTTCATTGTAGCACCGACACTAGTGTGCTGAGCGGAACGAACTCAATACTGCGCGGTCTGCCTTAAGGTACGTAGATACGATATAGAAAACTATCGTATAGTCTCGCTATAGTCTGACTATAGCAAGACTATAGTTGTGTAGCCATTTCGAATAGTCCAAACCTATTCGTATATTTGAACTATACGCAATTATTTTTTAGCTATACGATATACTATACGCTAGTTTACTATCTCGTGTGAACGTACCTTTAGGCTGCGACACTGATTGTACTTCTCTAGTTTCAAATCTAGACACGAAAATGGGGTGTACGGTTTAGTCCTGCTGTACGGTTTAGCCCTGCTCTCCCCTATATGCATAAATATGCTCAAATGTTGATAGTAATTAAGTAAATGCTCCAGTTGGCCAGCTATTGTTAATAACTTTAGAAAGTGTCTGTGTTTCCTTATGATAGATTCTACTTAGCAGAAATGCGTCATCAAAAACTAGCAATGACCTTTGTTTTGTGTTTACATTAAATTCAACTCATCTATTGCAACATTGTAGGTTGACTTTTATGGAATATGTTTTGCAGTCATAAAAAAGCATTATTATATTTTAGTGAAACCAGATTTTTACGGAATCAGTTCTCTGAGTTGTCTAGAATTTCTAGCACTAAATTAAACATTTCGCAAATTTTGAGATTATCTGAAACGACTTCTATATGAAACAACTAACCACGCGTTATTCAGCGTTCTTACAAACAATTTACTAAACAATCTGTCAGACACTAAATTAATATTGTTCATGGAAGACATATACCAGCGAGTACTTTTGGTACTGCTTATTTTAAATGGGATATAAAAGCGTCCTGAATCATTCCTGAAGCACTATTAGCAGTTGCTAACAAAATCTGACATAATGGAGGATCTTACTCCTTTAAATAGTTTTCAACGTCTTCAACTTCCATAGATTTTCAGTCAATTCTTTTTTTGACGACTGTCGAGGACAATATTTTGTTTAAAAAAATTTCATGCTAAAATCTGAAGCTGTCTTTTGAGACGATTTACGATTTACTTCTGTCACGAGACGATTTACTTCCGTCACTAGATATTAGTTTTTTTTTCTATAGTATTTGAGGTTTGTTGTACAGATGGGCCGACATGAGTTACAACGTAGAATCTAATTTTGAATTGATTTTTCTAATAAAAGAAACCTTAAATTATTAATTTAAAAACGTATTTATTGTAAATTTCATTCTATACCACCTTAATGATTGTTAATTGCCTCCCCTAGAAGATTTCAGCCTCGACTACTGGTCAGGTACGCGCACCTTTGGGAACAAGTGTTAAATATGATCTCTTTTATGTAATCTAGGGTAATTCTTTTATAATCATATACTAATTAATTCACACATATATTTGTACATTTTTATATAATTAAGAAAGAAAATAATGATGCTAATACCTAAATATATGCAAATATGCAAATATTATTTAATGCAATAATAATTAATGATGCATAGGAATTTCCCTAATTTTCTCTTCAGTTTTGCTAGAAGCGTTATAAAACTTTGTCAGCTCTATCCAACCCTGCTTGAACCCTGGGTTGAAATTAAATCCAAACATGGTTGAAATTAAAACGTTTAATGGCATAGTTCCTAAAAGTAAAATATATTGCTATATTTGTCGAGAGATACTTAAAAATTGCTAATATTTAAGTAATTATACAAAAAAAGTTTAAAAATATGAATTTGTAATGTGAAAAAATGACAAATATTGTTCATTGGTGAGTAACTGAAAGGCTATGACAGAGGCTATGAAAACGACCCCAATGTCATGTGTTGCTGGCTCTTTTGTCACTAGAATTGATCATACAAGAAGAAGTGGAAGTCTCACCCCATCGGTTGAAAATCAATAGAAAATCACTAAGATTACTATGAAGTGGATGGTTTGGAGGGTTGAACATAAGAGCGAGAGTTGGTGAGAGATGGGGAGCTGTTTTGATGTAAGGAGGGATGTAAAGCAAGGATGTCCATTGAGTACTTGTTAATTTAATATATACATGGCAGAACTGGAAGATGTGTTAAAGAAGGGGCAAGCTGGATGGGTTATTGTAGGAAAGGAAAAGATACGATCATTAAGATATGCGGACCACATCATATATGAATCGAATAGGCGTGAGGAGATAATAGAATTGATTCAGACGGTAAACAAGTATATGTGTAAGAGAGTGTTAGAAATGAATGTGGAGAAAACGAAAAAGATGGTGTACAAGAAGAGAGTTCGAAACAGCAGAAAGGATGTTTTTAAGTTAGGAAAAAAACAGATAGAGAAGGTAGCTAGGATACATGGTGTGTCAGAATGCATGTTGTAAGGAGTATGTTAGAATGGTTGCGAGAAAAAAACGGCAGTACTGATGGAAAGAATGAGACGTGTGTGGGAAGTGAAATTTAGGAAATCTGTGAAAATGAGAACAAGAATATTAGATGTGTACGTGAGAAGTGGAATGTTGTATGGAGCGGAAGTTTGCGGAGTATATGAGTAGTTTGGGATTGAAAAGGAGCAATTAGGATGCTTGAAAAGAATATTATAACTGGAGAGGTCAACTCCAAGTGAATTGAGTAGGTCTAAAAGTTGGCTGATAGGTTTCAAGAAAATAGTGAATTTTGAGAGAAAGGTGTTAATGGATGAGGATGACACTGGTAAAAAAGGATATATCATAGCTATGATTGAAGTGCGTAGAGTAGAGTATATGAACGAATGTTTAAAACAAGGAAGAAAACATATGAAAAAATCGAATTGTCGCTTGAGAAAAGGTATAAGATGATTATGGATGAAGTGGGGGCTGTGGGGGACGTGGAAAAATTAATGAGGGATATCGGGAAGCAAGAAAGGGATACGAATATAAGAAACAGCAAATAAAATGATGCAAGGACATATGGGTGGTTGGTGGTATACATGGGTATATGTAGTCTGGATGCAGTATGAAAAACAAGAGACTAATAGCGAGGTTTAGGTGTGGAAATAAGGAGAAAAGAAATAGGTGGGGAAATGAATGAGGATGAGGGAATATGTAGGATATCCAAAAATTATCTCTTTTATGTAAGCAAAGATGGGAACATTTGGTAAGGGTATGTGTAGGGTTCGTATGGGGACAAGAGTTAGAGAATATTGGCTGAGAATATGACAGTTAGTTTGGCGCATAAAGGAGGTGGGTTCAGGATAATGGAGAGGTTGAAAAGGAAGATAAAAGAAGGAAGGATAGAATAAATGAGAAAGTAATTGCTGAGCAAGATGGAGAGCAAAGGTCCATTACCTTTTCATTAATACAAGAAAGTGGTATAGGTTTTTGTGGGTTTTGTTTCTATGTTCTAGTTTTACGATATTTTAAGCTTAGGTACCTATTGTTTAAGTATTATTATTGAAACTGAATATGCCAATAAAGGTCTATCTATATATCACTAAGATTACAGAGGATAATCTCCAGTCTGTACTCTGGGGGTATATCTCCTGTCTGCAATATATACAAAACCTATAAGAGCCTCAGGTTTGGAGAGAGAAGAGCCTCCGATCCTTCTGAAATCTGCTCTTGCTGATTCAGATATAGTTTATGGGTTTCTAGAAAAACGTCTGCAGGAATTTATGGGGAATGACAGAAACCAGATTATCTTGCCCTCTAGGCAAAGTTGCCATAGTGCTTCAGGTCAGAATATATTTAGTTCTCTATAGCACACAGAGAACATAAACAGGAAATTGTAACCGCGTGTTTTTATAGTAAGTGAGTCAGAAAGCATTTCAGGCGCTTAACAACGCGAGAAGCGTGTGTGAACTGACGGACAAATGTATCAATGCACTGGCACCTAGCACATAGTTTACTGGTCCTTAGCTGACTCTCGGAGTAGCTGCTAATTCCATCAGAGAAGAGATAAGAAACTTGGATCATTCAAAAACAAATAGACTGCTGGGCAAAACCAGAAGGAAATTAACACATCAAGCGTTTAATGGAAAAGCATTATGAGACGAAAACCCCAGCCTTGCTGAAACTTCGAAGGAAGAAAATCAAAATAGTAACTGGCCTATTAACCGGACATGCACATCTAAATGTGCATATGAAGAAAATTGGCATGCATACTGATGTAGAGTCTCGCACCAGGAAATATTGAAACCGGTATAAGATACAGATATATTGTTCTGGTGTACTTAATCGATCAGGGAAAGTGCAGTGCTATAAAGCGGCTTCCGCAACAACCCCTGATGATGATAATAATAGAAGTGGAGGTTTCTGTTACTTGCTACACCTACTTTAGTGAATTCAGAAAAATATCCTGAAAACGTCATCTGAAATTTTTTTCAATTAATTATAAAATTGTTTCAAATGTATAATTAAATTGATTTTTATAATAAATACAACTGATTTTGTCTGAAAACATGAATGAAATTATTTCAAAATCATATTATTCAGCAATGTTTAAAATACTTAAAAGTTGTTCAATCAGGAAACTTAAGTCACCAAAAATTTGGGAATATAATTTTGGAGGTGTGATATAAAAAAAAACGTAATTGTAATATTGCAATAATATCAAAGGAGAGGCTACTACCAGAAGGAAATTTGAAACGAAATTCTGGGATGAAATGTTCCTATAATGAGAAAAATAAAAATTTATAATATGAATTAGGGTCACTATTTCTAAAGGTGTAGTCCCAATGGCGCACCCAAATGGAGGTCATTACATCCCCAAAACTGTTATAAAATGTGAAAATATAAACTTTATTCTCATAAAATTATGGCTGCTAATGATTCAACACTGAAAAGAAAAACATCGAGCACCAAAAATGATTAAATAATAATAGTTTTTAATGTAAACAATGTTCAAATATTATATTGTTAATGAAATACATTTGCAAAGTAAATATATATTAAATTATTTCATTGGTATTACTTTTTTGTCTTATTGTAAATAAATCTTTATTTGACTAAAATCGGATGAGTAGTCATAATGATACAATTAATCTGATTAAATCACCTATAAATCATCTGGTTTTAAAGCAAATGTGGATTTAATTACATCTAGTTAAGAATCATTTTGCTTCAAATCAAAAGCACGTGACTCCAGCTTCACTGAACTGGTCTAGAACTCTCCTATATCTACACATTGGACAATCTGTACAGTCACAAAAATATGGAGTTTGAGTTTTTATTTTAAAAATAATAGAACTCTTACATGGGTAAAACATGCGACAAAAACTCATCTACTTGGGGCGCATAGGTATTTGGTTATTTATTTTTTTAATTTTTATCTGGTTGTTTCTTCTGCCTTTTTCTTTCTAACGTATATAATTATTTTGTGTAATTATTTCTTAATTACTCGTTGATCCAAACTCCGATGCAGTATACAGGTCTTTTCTTTGCCGCTGAGCAACAGTGATGCGTGTCTATGCTAATCAAATTCTTATGTACTAAACTACTAAGCTAATAAAATGTTTAATTACTTAAAAGTTAAATTATATTAACAGAGTTGTAATAACGTTACGATATCATAACATCAACCTCTACTTTATGTAGTATACAGAGTGTAGTATACAATTTCTAACTGAGACAGTATTGCTATCTCCTAAAGTAGAAGAAATAAAAAACATTTAAATGGGGGAAAACGTAGATAATTAAAAAATAAACAAATAACAAATTACATCAGCCTTTAAATGTTCAGACATATATAAAATATTTAGAAAATATAAAATTTACTCTATGATAGTTATTTTTGATAATATTAAAAAAATGTAAGTATGTAGTTTTTTATTACGTAAGTAACATACTTAAGTTTACCGTAAATACTTACGTTTTGTAACTGCGTAGACACTGGGTAACTGTGTAGAACATTATTTATTGAAATAGAACGTGGATTTTTTTTCATCAAATCATTTCGAAAGTGTATTCTAAATATAACCCTATGATTACAAATCATTTGTACCAGTTTTTGTTGGTTTCAACATGGTTCTTACTTTTAAAGGCTGTCCTGCCTCCCTTAGTTACCCTTACTATATATTTAGTTTAGCAGGATAAAAAAGAAACGCAAAACACGGAATAAAAACAAGCATGAAAACGACCTGGTTAATTTTTAGGAGAAAAGTGTTGAAACCATGAAAAAAAAACCATGAGAAAACCATGACAGAGAAAATTTTCGAAAATTCCAAAATATTGTTTTTTGTAAATATTTCAAATACGCTACTGAAAATTTGATTATTGATGTTTGTTTGTTTATTAATTACAGGCCAACCTCGTTAATCCGAATATTTGTTTGTGTGTTTGCGGTGTTCGGATTACCAAAACGTCCGGATTACTTAGGAATTGATAAAAAAGCCACAAAAAAGACAAAACAATAATTTTTATTACAAAATTGCAAATATTGAAAAATTACAAGTTACAGATTATTAAATTGGTAATGTTTAAACGATAAATATCACTTTAAGAAATTACAATAAGAAGTCACTTAAAAAAGTCTTGAATCTTTTTCTGACCTGCTTTTTTGATGGACTTACGAAAGGCGTTGTAACGCAGTTGACGAAGGGTGAGGATCTGGTGAACTGGAATCTTGTTATCATCTGCCCACGCCAAATAGGTGTTGAAAACTTGTAACGCCGCTGTATTTGTTACTCCCTAAGTTGGTTCTTCTTTATCACCTGTCTGCTTATGGACAACTTGGAGAACATCAACAATGTCTGGCACAATTGAGGGTTCTGAGGAATTTTCCTTTGCTGATCTTTGGGGAAGAGGTCAAAGTTTGGACCAAGAGCTGACAATGTTCCCCTGAGAGGTTTCATCCCAAGATTTTACTAGGTTTAAAGCCGCGTTTTTTATTGTTAATCGTTTACTGACAATTTCTAAAGATTCATTTGACGACATTACACTGTAAAGTAAACTTCTTCTGTCCACATTTTGATCCCAGCGATTACATGCTGGTCCATTGCATCACCAAGTGCAATTACATTTGGGGGTAGATACAAAGCATACATTTGCTTGTTGTCACTTACAAGCTCTTCAACTGCTGGATGACCAAGGCAATTGTCCAAGAGTAAAATCGTTTTTTGGGGTAGGTTTATAGACTTAAGGTGATTTCTCACGGCAAAAATTGATTCGTTGTAAAACCAGTCGAGAAATATTTGTCTGTTCATCCACGCACTTTTTTGGCTAAAATACTTAATTGGAAGAACAATGGTTCTTGGACTTTTAGTAGGTTATGGGTCTCGGCAGCATTGGAACAGGAAATAAAAGTTATCCGATCTTTGCTTATTTTTTGCCCTGCAACTTCTTTTTCTGCTGCTAAAACCAGTGCTTTTCTTGGAAGTGACTTCCAGTAGAGGCCCGACTCATCAACATTGTAAACATCGTCACGATTGAGTCCTTTTTCTGTGATTTGATTTAGAAACTCAGTTTTAAAACTTTAAACAGCATTTTCGTCGCTCGAAACTTTTTCTACGGTCAAACTCAGCACTCTCATTCCAAAGCGTTTTTTAAAATTGTACACAACCGCTACTTGCACGAAAGTCGTATTTATGCATCATTTCTCGGTAAAAAATCTAGCTTCCTCTGCGATGATATCACCACCACTCAGCATGTTAAGCTCTCTGCTGCACCATCCATGTGTATAATACCTGTTCAACATCAACATTTTCCGCAGTTGCCGGTTTCTCGGATCACATTCCGTACTAGAACAATGAGAGATTATCTTTTCCGTCTTACATTTAATGTCATGTACAGTAAATTTACCAATGCCGTATTCTGAAGCAAGTTTCGTCAACCTCTCTCCACTGTCCAGTCGTTTAATTACCTTGCACTTGTCTTCTAGAGTTAATGTAACATGCTCGACGTGATTTTGAAAAAAATAACAACTTCACAACCCACTCGCGTAATGCACACTCAGCTCACTACACTCTACGTGCGGTACTGCACAGCTGAAATTTAAATGTCGTTCGTGGCTCGGAGCAGCGCGGCGTTCGGACTACTAGGGTCCGAACTCACGCGGCACGGCACGCCTGTAACTAAATTTTTTCCTATTTAAACGTTTCTCTATCTCTTCTGCATAGCAATACTGTTTTAATTAGAAAGTGTACCCCCATTATAGTACGACTTCTATCTTCTAAATCCATCGTACGAAAGACAAAAGTGATTGATTGATTTATTGATTAGTGGACTCGTCATGAATTTTTATTTATTATAAATACAGAATATAATTTATCATCTACCTTTTCATATATGTATAGACATCTAGTGGCAAATAGACAAACTTTCATAGCAAGCAAATATGGAAGATTTTAAGAAAACGTAACATGCCGGGTAAAATTAATTAAATAGCACGATAATTTAGTGATAATTTAGTGAACTCATAACTATTATAATAAAAAATAATTTTAATAAATAGGTGCAAATTATCTAAAATTTATAGTAACCTGTATCATAGAAAATTTTACAGGTTTATTTAATATCGAATATTTTGTTTAATTTTCAAATCTTGATTTAAACATATATATGTTATATAAGCTTTTTAAAAAGCATTTAAGGTCTAATTGTCAAAAAATATTTATAACATACAGAATTAAGTAAATTAGATAATGATAGAGTTGTAATATTAATTTGATTATTTGGATAGCAAGGAAATATGATTTGGATAAGTTGCGTTTAATTTCCAGTACCCATTAAATTAAATGCTGTTGCTGAAAGTGTAGTCATAAATACCGATAGATGGCGCTATATTGATAAAACTTTCAGTTTACAATAATTTCTGAGCATAGTGTTTTAGCTAATTTAAGTTAAAAATATATTTTATGATTTGCGCAGATAACCTTATAAATATTAGACACATTACCTTATTTTCGAAGAATTAAATTCTATATTAGACCTGTCAAAATAAATGCGTTAAAACTGTTTTCTGACTTTTTACATCTAAACCTAATAGCAAATACAATAGGAATTCATTATCCGAACGTCAATGTCCCGAATCGTCGATTATCCGAACATTCAATATTTGAAAGTTAATCTGTAAAAGTGCAATAAATTTTGACTTTATCCTCGGTATTCTTTGCGTTTTGTTATACATTTTTAGGCTAAAAATATTACTATGCTAAAAATATTATATTTTAATATAATAAAATATTACCGGAGGTGAATAGGGACAAAAAGCAAATAAAAGTAATTTAAATTTACCGCTCAAACATTGTGTTTTATTTGGTTGCACACACTACCATCTTGGTTGGCAAGGGTCCTGCCAAGATACAGCTGAGCCATTGAAACCAAATAATTATTTCTGATTTATTTGGGTATCATTTATTTGGATTTATTGGGTATTTGAGAGAGCAAAGTTTTGTTTACTTGTTCATGTTTTTTTGATAGTGGTCGAGTTCGATGTGTCACAAAGATTTTATAATATTTCACGGCTTATACAGTGGCGTAACTACAGGGTGGCAAGTCGGCAAAATGCCACGGGCCCCCAGCCGGAAG
>WYDF02276070.1:0-17587 GCA_009867245.2 Adranes taylori | reverse complement strand
ATATACAAATATTTACATCCTTCAACATCAATTTTAATTGAGATGAAACTGAAAATTGTTTAAATTCGGATCAACTAAAATTAATATCCACCTCGCATATATATTGCCGGCTCATTAGACATCCGTCTCGTCTTTTGTATACAATTATACTTTGCGGCATCTATAAATTATATAACATTTAATTATATAAAAGTGATGTTTACATTCTGAGAATGTTGAGCCAGCAATGTATTCAAGAAGCGATTAGTGCACTGATTTAATAATACACGAGAAGTTATTAAAAATATGATTTTAATCAGTTATTATTTTCTAGTTATCTTATTTCCAAACTAATATATTTTTTTGAACTACTCTCAATTATTTACGTTGATTGATCCATAATAAGGGTGTTTAATAAATGTTATATTAAATGTACTTCCTTAATTTTAATTAATTTAATGGTACCGGTTTTGCTTATAATATAAGCGATATAAGCATCGTTAATTTGTAACGTAAAATATCTTAATAAACTAAAACACAAAAAGAAACGTAATTACTCATAACAATATCATACGGGGATGTAAAATATATCTTCTTTTAAAATGTATTATTTCTACAAGAATTATAGAAACGTGACAACACCAGAAAGCCATTGGACGGCGCACCTACTAAAAAGATTGTAACGTTGTCACTTCCAACAATATTATCGGACTACGCGGCGAGATTTTCTCACGATCCAAAACTATTGTTTTCAAAAATAACTGGGTGATAAAAATAATAATGATACTCATTGATTTACCGTTATTTATTTGAATAACGCCACATACCGGCAAACCATACAAAAAGCAATATTAATCGTTACTACTTCTACGTTGAATTTTGGCATTCTTTTTTATTTCAAAGGAATGTATTTATTTCATTTCAATGTTCGAAATTTATTTAATAATAATAATAGATAAATTTATCCAAAAATAATCTTATTACTAATGAAACAGCAATCAAGTAATTTTGTGGGTATCAGTTAGGTACCACTCATGGGCGTCCGTAGAAATTTATCCATGGGGGGAGGGATGGTGGGGGGGGGGAAGATTTAAAAATTATAATAAATGTCATGTGTCAGTTCATAAATGTGTGTATAGGTACTTGCGCTCGTTTGTGGGGTCGCGGGTGCGTATAGGTGTAAGAGTTCCAATTATTTGCAAAGAACGTACATTTTATTAAAAACTTTATTGTTAATTTAAATACGAGCCAATAACAATACAAACATAAACAGTAATCATGATCTCAAATGCGAATAATAATCTTCTAGGTTCTTCACCAAATTTACTGATAATACGACTAATAAATTCTTCTTTTGCATTTATTTTTTTTTATGGACGCTTAACAGGAATAATCCAGTTAATCTATTTTCGCTCATTGTTGAGCGAAACCATGTCTTTATTCTGCGAAGAGTACTAAATGATCTTTGAATAGTACACGTGCTAACAGGTAAACAAAGAGGAATTAATAAAGCTGATTTTATGGCTGGGAATAATTTTGTGTGTTCATCAATTATTTCCCTTATTGATATTATTTTCCGTATGTCGTCTAATTTAGTTAAACAGTAATCATACAAAGTTAAAAAATTCTCAATATTATAAACACAATGAATATTTTTCATTAAATTGTTAAAATCGCTTCTGCTAATACTTTTCATTTGCCTAGGATGTAACTGAAATAAACAGAATGCTTCTTTATGACTATCGGAAAATCGGAAATTTCTAGATATGGAATAAATATTGATATTCTATAATATTCATTTATTGAGGTATTGGATAATTTGCACTAGAGTTTCTTTTTTTTGTTGCTTGCCTTGAAATAGAAAGTTCTATGTTAATTTCTTCTGCAAGATTACTCGCAGTAGCAATAATTTCTTCAAAAACTGTAATGAAGTTTTCCCTGTGTTGCATCAAAATACCGAGAATTTTTTAATGTGATTATTAACTTTCAATAAATCTAATTCAATAGTTTGTAAAACTTGCGTAATCGGTTCTAATATTGATGAATATTTACTTATAATTACTATCGAAATAGTAGCTTTAGAATTTGTACAAGTGGTGTACAACTGACATGCTATTTGCTTTGATTTATTACTACCATTCTGGGATAATTTTTCCAATTCGTTTACAATTTTTGTAAAATTTTCAGCAAAAATTCGAATACATTTATGCTCTTCTGGCCATCGAGTTTCACACAACATTGGAATTTTTGACACAGAAGCTCTTTTAATAGAACATTCACGAAAAAAACTATGAATTCAACAGCGAATATGCAATATCGTATTCTTTACAGACAGCGTCCAATGGATTTATACCGGGATCGCCACGTTCTAAACGCATCTGTAGTTTAGTACCGGGACCACAATACTGATATGATGGCAGATGTAGTTCATTAGGTAACTTGTTAATTACTGTGTTGAGTAGTCCTTTACCTTGCATTGAATACATTTAAACTGGTTAATATGCAACTAGCTTTGGGGCAATATATAGCAGAACTGTGAAACGATTTAAAAGAGTACATGATGCGGATCATTAAACAACGCGAAAGGCTTCGGGTAATGAATATGGATGCTTTAACACCTTCTGCATCTAATAGAAAAACCCAAAGACGGGGAACGCTTCTGGTTTATAGTACAAGGAACATTTCGAATATCGCACAATCCATTTAATCATATAGTACCAAATTGAGTTGATGAGAGGAACAGTGTACAAAGATTGCCTTTGGATATATTTTTAAGTTTTGCTTGGACACCCCCTTCTTTCTCTGCCATAGTAGAGTATCCATCATACCCTTGGCCAAGTTTGTCCATACACAGTATATAATTAGAGTGTGTTAATAATTTCTGTAGATATAGCACCAGCACTGCTATCAGTAATAGATACAAATCCCAAACCTTCTCGAATACCTACTTGTTTTCCCATTTATAGTTTCAGGAAATCTAACGCCTAAAGATAATTGCTCTATCCCCGAAATATCTGTTGTTTCGTCAGCCAGAATGGAAAATCTAATTGCATCATAAGCATCTTTTATTATATGAAAGGCACTATATAATTTATTTTATTTATGTGCCCATCAATCTGTAAGCTTTTTTTAAACATTTAGCCTTAAGTATGTTCCTAATTTCTTCTCATTAATTTTGTCTCTAAATATTTTCAATGTAATTTTGATTTGCTTTTCGTTCTTCTGCTTATTCGGCACGTTGCCTAAGTTATATGTAAAGTCTATTTGATGGTAGACATCATTCAATTTCTTCTGTCTTCTTTCATTTGTATTTCCAATTTATTCTTATATTATTTATGTATTATTAACATAGATTGTAGATTTTTTTGTTTAGTCTAATATCTTTCAACTCATGTAGATATAAAAGTGGTCCCATAACTGATCCTTGAGGCACTTCTTCATTACCGTTTTAGCTCTGCTCAATTGAATTAAATTTTATATATTGCTATGACGATATTATATATTGCTAAACTATATATTGGTAATTTATTACAAATTGTATTTATTGGAATCCATATTGATCCATATCAAATTTGTGAAACGTGAGTCCATATAGATATAAAAGGAGTAAAATCAAATGCAAATAATTAAAAAGGCAGCTAAAAATTTATTTCAACTAAAATTATGGCAAATATATAATACAAATATTCAATAACATAATATTGATTAATTAATTAAAAATAATATTAAATTACGTATTTAAGAATAAGACTAGGAATTAGTTATAAATAAATTGTGAACAATAATTCAGAAAAGCTGTTATAAATCTGAGCATGATTTATATGTTTTTTTTTCTATTTCATCATTTATTGCTAAAATTGTCAAAAATGTTAATAATTATAACATAAAAACTAGTAAAAAGCTAGTTTCATTATTTACAACATTCATTTAAAAAATCTGACATTGCCATTAACAATAAATATTCAGTATTTTTTTTTATTTAATACATTTCATTCGTACAGTATCAACTTTTCATATTTTTATTTAAACAAAAATCAATTTTTAATACTCAACAATCTTGGTATACGAAAATTTTGCTCTAAAAATTAACTTACTAATATTTTATTATTTCAATATTCTATTTTAATAATTTTGTGTTAATAAATATTGCATTTTCACTATACATATACTAATATAATTCACATCTACTTATATATGGCAACGATAATCTTTTTAAATTTTATTCTTAAAAGGAAACAAATCTATTTGGATAAGTTCTCATCAGTTTTTCTGGGAGTAAATATTTAAAAGTTTTATGTGCATTATGATGTTATTACGAAAATGTATAAAATTATAGTTTCTAATTTGAATTAGATCGATCATATGCGGTTTATTTATACGAGATGCGGTTTTGATACAAAAACTTTTTTTTATTTTGTTTTTTGCTTTTGTAACACGCTATTACAATATTTAAATATGTAACTATTGTCGGGCATTATATCATTTAATTTGTGGGTTTCGGACGTCACCCCGAGTTGGTTGCTGTTTTTGGTAATGAAGCACCATATCAATCGACAATTTCTCGCTGGTACTCTGAATTCAAAGGTGGACGCACAAATTTCAGCGATCATCCTAGGTCTGCGATGATCTTAGGTCTGCGATGATCCTAGGACCAAAATCAACGGTCACCCAGGAAAACGTTAATACTGCGTGCGAGATGATTAAGATCGTCATGTAACTTACGGGGAGATCAAGAGTTCCTTGGGTATTTCTAAGAACTCAATCCAAAAGATTTTACATGGGAGTTAGGCGTGAACAAATTTCTTTCTCGTTGGATTCCGCATCCGTTGACTGAGGAATAAATCGTGTCTCGTGCCAGTTCGTGCCGAAGAACTCCGAATCGTTTCAACAGAGGCGGCTCCAAAAATGTGTATAGTATAGTCAGTGGTACGAGTTTTGGCTTTATTCTTATGAACCCGAAAATAAACGTCAGTGTACGATTTGGGTGTTTCAAGATGAGGAGAACCCAACCAAAGTCATAGAAATAGATGGTCGCAACTTTTGTATCAAAATCCGGACATATGGCTACAATTCCTTTACAAAATCAAAGGACGGTAACTGCTGATTGGTACACAACCATTTGTTTGCCAGAAATCATTTCTGTGCTGTGAAAAAACAACCCACAGCGTCGGATCATCCTTCACCATGACAATGCGAGTGCTCACACTGCTCCAGAAACATTAGAGTTTTTGGAGCAACAAAACATCGAATTGCTTGATCATCCTCCGTACAGCCCTGACTTAAGCCCCAACGGTATTTTTACATTTATCGCCATCAAGAATGTGTTCGGCAAAATGTAGACATAAGCGGTCGTCACTCAAACATTAGGTAAAGATTTTTATTCCTAACTTATTTAATTTATATGTATCCCTGTATGTATAGGTATAAATGTATCCCTGCATCAATCTACCCCCGGTATGGGGCACATTGATGAGCGTTAATTATTTCTTGTTTTTTTTAAAGGGTTGAGGAACCTAATAATTCAACACACATATTTTTTTAAGAAACTATAAACTATTTTTTTTAAGAAAAGAGTAAATGTTTACATGAAGAATAAATGAATAATATAATTTAGTTTTCACATTTATTGCTAATTTAATTTTAGATAGCACTATAGAAAATAAACATGAAAACGAAGAAAAAAAAAACGTTGGGTGTAAAAATATTGGAAATTAAAATTGTTTGGTGTTTAAATATTACAATATAAATATTAAACCAAATTATTTTAGTAGATAGTATTCAATGTGACATAAAATCGTTTCTATTTTTAATTTTATTCTGTTTTTACTTTGTTCTCATGTTTACTTTCTGTAATGTGTTATAAAAAGTAATTAGAGTAATTATGTTATTCTTTACGCTGTAAGTGCCTACTCAGTTTTGTAATGTAATTTGCAGTAAAGGAGCCTGATGATGTATACTACGCCTGAAACCGGTCGCCAATATATACTTTCTATGAAATAAAAACTAATTTAAAGCTTTCATAAAAAAAATAAGAATTGATATTAATTTTTTTATTTTCAGTTAACTTATGGTTAGCATCTCGTATATATTAATTAATATGGATTCCAAGATGATTGTGTTACATTTAAATTATTAGCATTGTTCTTTAATTAAATTAAGTCTTTTAATTAGCAAAAACCCATATGCATATAATTCTTCTTATTTATAATTTGCATAAAAATGTAGTACAAAACAATCACTTAAATTTAACCAGTTAGTTGTTAAGTCAGTTTTCTCTGAATTAATCGCAAAACATCATAATGCTTAGAAGATGGAATTAATAAATAACTGTTCAAAATGTATTTTACAGCGCACCGTTTTATTTATTAAAAATATTAATTAGATGCAAAAATGTATACTATTCTTTCAGGACAATAAATTATAATATAGATAATCTATATACTACTTGTTATTTTGATCGCGTATATCAGAAAATAATTTTTTTTATTTATTTAACTGGAAACAAGGTTTTCATATAGATATTTAAAGCACATTGTCGTTGAAAAAACAAGTTTCTGGGAAAAATTTCACCATTCTTCATAAGGATAAATTATAAGATATTATTAGTATCTCTGTCAATGAAGATCTAATTAATATTTAATATTTGATAAAAAAGTGTCGATCTTTAATGTAGAGGTTATGTTAAATGTGTCTAATATTATTGATAGCTGTATTGCACCTAATCTAATTTAATTTATAATAGGGTCTCTTTTGTATCCTAAAAATTTATTGTCTAGAGGCTTCTTTTTAAAAGATTTCAACTGGAAATTAAATATTTTTTTTAGTTTTCTTTCGCAATAAAATTATTTCATAACCTATATTTTAAAATCAATCACAGACAATTATATAAAAAAAAATAATTTAAAAAATGTTATTACATATCAATTTAATAATATAATTTATAATATAATAATCTATACATATTTATAAACAAGCGTCTGTCGTTTTTGTTATTTATATCATTTATTATTGGTGTTAACTATTAAGTATAAAACATCTATATATTCAAATTTGTATTGTTTAGCTAGTATGAATCTGTCTTCATGTGTGAATGATCTGTTACGATCAGTTTAAAGAGAACTGTTACCTTATTTACCTCAAAAGCAATATTGGAATATGTATTGATATTGTTGTTTGGGAAGTACTAGTTATAATCTAAAATAGCCGCCTACACTCGGTAGATTTCTAGCAGGGCTCGAAAAATCATGCTTTTTAAAAAAAAATTAAAAATCATTATTTTTATTTAGAAAAATCGTGATTTTTTTTGATCTTTTAATTTTGAATAACGATTAATGTGTTTTGGTCTATTTTAAGTATATATTTTTACATGCAAAGGCCTCGCGCCGGAATTTCTTTGTAAAACTCATATCGAAACTTTTTGGCACAAATCACAACACAAAATATAATAAAACTGCCGAAAATTGGTAATCTGATTCTTTTGGCTAATTTTATTGAGCCTGAGTATGTCTGTGTCCAAGTAAAGTAAAGTTACCCAAGTTAATTAAAAATTTAAACTATTAAAATTAAAATAAAAGTGAACTGAACTGAACAAGTGAAGAGTAAAGTGTAAAATAAAAATGAGTGGAAGGAGGAAAGATACAATTTGGAATTATTTTATAGAAAAACAAAATCTGAAAATGGAAAAACTGGTACTAGAGCAACATGTAAAAATTGCAAAAAGAAATGCAAGGACATGTTCAAAGATTAAAAGACCATAATGAAAACTGTAAGAACGCTGGGCCAAGTAATGAAGAAGTTAATTTAACAACAACTGAAGGGATGTACACAATACAATTATGTCTAATATGTAATATGGTAATGGTATGATGTAGTAGAAACAGAAACTAAAAAATAATTATTATTTCATTATTAATTGCTCTTTTTCATGTAAGGGAAAACTGTTAGATTTTAGCGCGGGGTATGATTTGATACAATAGAGGGAGCGCTAAAATCTTACTTTTTTCCGTATATTTGATTTTATTAATATTTTAATAATTATTATTAGTTTAACAGTTTATCATATCATTTATCAACTTAAATAATTTCTCGCTTTTTTACAAAACATGAAGGATCAGATCCTGATTCAGATAATGTAACTAATGCAAGTGGAAGGGCTTCAACGTCTTCCAATTCAATCATTAGTTTTCAAAAGCGACCGCCAAGCTCAGCTTCGTCAAGCTTGTCTGTTTTTGGCTTGTTAATGCCATCATCATTATGACTTACTATTGATTCAGTCTCTAAAAAACGAGAAACGGGCGTTCCCGGTCCCGCTAATATAATGAACTTTGTAATTGAAACATCTGCAAATAAAAAAGAAGAAATAGACAAACAAATCACAAAAGCTGTATTTGCAATTAATATACTAGCTTCAGGTGTTTAGGCATTACGTATGTGAAAAAGGCGATCGAACTGTTAAGACCTAGTTATAAGCCGCTATCAGGAAAAACCGTTTCGACGACTCCTCTAGAACAAATCCAAGAGGAAGAAAAAACAAAATGTTTTGGAAGTCTTTCTGGTCAGAGTGTAAACATGTCTATTGATGGTTGGTCTTCTAATGTCCATAATGAGGCTGTAGTTTGTGTCACATTAACCACTGTAAATGGACAATGATTTTTGTTTCAAACAAGTGATACATCTGGAAATCCACACACAGACGATTATTTAACTGGGATTGCTTGCAATTTAATTTTATCTTGTAAATCTAAATACAACTGTGACCGTAAAATCTTCCGTAACAGATAATGCAGCAAACATGGTACTTACGAGAAGAAATATATCAGATAAACTAAAGCCAGACCCTAAAATCATTACTCAAGGATGCTCAGCTCACCTTTTAAACTTATTATTCAAAGATTTAGAAATAGAAAATGTCAAAGTACATGTTACACAAATTATTAAGTACTTCAGAAATAAACATCTGGTTAGGGCAAAATACATGCAGGCAGGTGGAAAAACATTAATGCTTCCGAGTGAGGTAAGATGGAATAGTATGCAAGTCCATGGGAGAAATTATTAAAAGTATGTGAGGAGAATAAAAAAAAAAGACTCAACAATATACCAAAAAGTTTCAAACTGGTGCTTCATTGGTCTTACGCGATCAGCTGAAGATTACCTAAACATCTTAACGCCTTTAGCTGAGGGACTTGATAAATTACAGAAAAATATGCTTTCCTATCTGAAGCAGTAGAAGTGTGGAAGAAATTACAAGAAAAATTCCAGGACGAATTAGAATTATCGTTGGCTCAAAAAATTTGGGTTCATCATTAGACTATATTCTACAATAAATTAACGTAAAATAACAATTAATTAAATTTAATAATTTACTTTACTCAATTGAATTATAACATGAAAAATAAACGCTTAAATTTGATTTAAAATCACTTTTAACAGTTAGATAACATTTTCAAAAATTCTTGTGATTAGCTTTAAAACAATGGTTGAAGGATAAAAATCCACAACCAAAACTGGTAGAAGAAGAAGTCATTAGCTATCAAATAAAAGATGGTCGGCAATAGGCCTTTAAACGAAACAGAAAGCGAAAGTAGTCCGACGTCATAAAAAAGTATTTTAAGAGAAGAAGGAAAATAAAGTAAATCTATTGTTTTATTTTGAAACTAATGGAGCAATATATTTTATAAAATTTTTAAATTGAATCTTATGATTTAAAAAATACAGCCATTAATAATTCAACAAAACATATTTGATCGAATCTTCTATTTGAATTAATTTTTTTCATTTAAATTGATATGTTTTTTTTTGAAGAAGCTAAAATTTCTAGATTCAAAATTTAGAAACAATTATTTCTATCATAGTTATGATCGAAATTATTAATATGAGTACGAAAATTAGAATCATCCTTACAAAGTCTAATGCTTCTCAAATGTTCATTCAACCTTATTTTGAAAGATCTCCCAGTTTGCCCAACATAATTTCCACCACAATTACATTTTAATTTATAAACACCATTTTATTTTCTTTCTGGTTTAACAATTTAAAATGTTTTTTTATAAAAACTTTTTTTATAACCAAAATTGGAAAATTGTTAACATAAGCAATTTTTAAAAAAGTTTTTAGTTCAAGAATAAAGTCTGAGTAATTCATTAGTACACAAAGAATTCTACAAAACATATTTTTAAAGAAACTTATATTCAATGATATTATCAAAGTTTCTTTGAAAATATGTTTCGTAGAATTCTTTCTGTACCAATGAATTACTCAGACTTGATGCTTGCACTAAAAACTTTATTACAATATGCTTATGTTAATCATTTTCCAATTATTGTTATAGGAAAACTTTTTTCTAAAAAAAAAAAAAACGTTCTAAATTGTTAAACCCTTCACAAAGAATGAACTTAACATTGGAAAAGAAAATGAAAAAAAAACTTAATTTTTCGATACCATTTATGTGTAATAATTTATATTAAATAAAAATCTTATTTAAAAATGAAGGAATTAATATTGCATTTCGTAATCAATTGAATGTAAACACAGTACTTGTTAAAAGTAAGGATAAAACGAGAATGAAAATAAAAATTGTGTTATAAATTTGAATGTAACTGTGGTGCAAACTATATTGGCCAAACTGGAAGAACTTGTAAAATATGGTTGAATGAACATTTGAGAATCATTGGACTTAGTAAGGATGATTCTAGTTTTGCTATTCATTTTAATAATTTAGATCATAACTTTAATAGAAATATTTTTTTCAAAATTTTGAATCTTTAGAAATGTAGCTTCTTCAAAGAAAAACTTAGATGTCAATTTAAATATAAAAAAATTAATTTAAATGAAATATTATTTTTTGACCAATTATGTTTTGTTTAATTATCAATGAATGTATTTTTTAAACCATAAGATTTAGTTTAAAAATTTTATCGAATCTATTGCTCAGTCCGTTTCAAAATAACAAAAATAGATAATTTTATTTTTATTTGAAAGCTAATGACAATAATTTTTGAAAATGTTATATATTTGTTAAAAGTAATTTAATCAAATTGAAACGTCTCTTTTTCAATTGAATAAGTTAAATAATACTATTAAATACGTTTCATTGTTATTTTCAGTTAATGTATTGCAGAATATAGTCTGAGGAGGATTGAATAAATCGAAAGATCTAACAAGAGTGATTTAGATTATAGCGAATTTTAATTTTTTTAAAATAAATTCTGTTTATGCCTTTTAATACGGTACCCTGACTATCTCCAGACATGTATGATCTATCTATATCAACAGTGGGTAACCTACGATACTCACGGATTAATTTCGATTCGCGAAAAACCTCAAGCAATAATTTTTCTTCTAAAAACTTGTCCATCCGTTTACAAAATTTGTGACATCAGTGGCAAACTAGCTTTGGATATGAAAACGCACACAGTGGTACGCATTGATAAGGTACTAAAAAGCAAATGTAAGATTTGATTGAAATAACCAATGTAGACGAGTGCAGAACCAGAGATCATGTACTGAATTCGCAGCCTTTTACAAAAAAATAAGCGTAAAACAATAGAAAAATATTGGTATATATAATTTTTCATTGTATAACGCGCGACTTCTCTCACTTATCAATTTAAAACTAATAATAAACAACATCTCATTGGATTCCTTAAGAATATAAATTCCATAAAAATAATAATCAATACATAACCCTAATAAATTACATAAAGATAACAAACAGTTCCTTTGTATTTTATTTAATCAGTAATAGAACATTGACATTTATTTATTTTAATAAAAGTGTGTCGAAAAATACATTTAGTACATAATAGATTTAGGAAGCTTCTTAAGTTACGCGAAAAGTATTCTTTTTAAAGATACTTGCATAGTTTTTTCAAAAACTACTAAAGCAAACAAAAAAAAACGTTATTTCTACTTCGATTTCTTGGAGAGTTTTGCACAATTATTTACGCTGTTATTAAGAGTTGTTTCTTACTAAAGTGATCAATTAATTTGAATTATAAATAAAACTTACATCAATATAGTTGTTATACAATGGTCGTTTATTCTTTGTTATCTACTTCAATGAGCACAAATAATTGCTGATAATTTAGCATCATCTAGATTATTGCAGAATAATTGACGCATGATATATATCTATATATATATATATATATATATATATATATATATATAACAATTGTTTCAAATATAATAAAAACAATTGCTAATTCATAACCTAGATAACAGATGAAACATACCAGGAACGGTCATTTGTTGAAAAAAGAAGAGGGACATCCATACGTTCCACTATATAATAGCCCAAAAATAATTCGAAATATATTTCAGATTATTAGCAACGTGACCCCTAAGTTCTCTATATGGCAATGAAACAACCAGTAACAGTGTAAATCTTTGAGAAATCATAATCGAAAACATAGTTTACGCATTAAACAAAAGCAGAACGGTCATTTATATTATAAATATAGTAGCACCCTAAAAGCTTTGTTTTAAACGATAACTGACAATATTATTAACAAATTGAAACAATAATAGTTAGTGTTAAATATACATTTTTAAAAATATTAAATAATAATATACAGTCTTAAAAATAAATAATTTAACTATATACAAGTGGGGTTTATTTAATCAGTTTGTCTTCTATTACATTAATATTCAGAGTGTTTAGTTTCATAAATGGATTTGTAAAATAGTTGATTTATATTCTACTAAAGCATATTTTGTTTGATTTAGTAAATATATTAAAACAAGTTGATTTATAATATTAGAGCCGACTTTGTTACATTTAATAAGTATTAAATTTTATCATGTATCAAAAAATGTATGTTATTAAAAATGTCAGTTTCGTGAAAAAATCGAAAAAAGATTACATCAAGTTTCCGAACTCTGGGTGACTCCACAATTTTTGCTAGAAACAGTATTACTCGAGCGATGAGAAACCAATACTGGACAGAAGATCAGTTACGGTATTTGGGCCCTAGAAGCACTTTACTTCTAATGCTGTGTGAATGCTGGCGCGTTGAACTATTGTAATGGAGCGGTGGCCCAGTAGTAAATGAGGACATTTGTGAAATGTGTCAAGCCATTTATTTGTAAAAGGAATATGTGATCGCTTATTATTTACAACACTCGACAAAGAATAGGTATTATGTCGTGTTCTACATATGTTTCTCCCCATTTATTAATAGAAAATAATTTAAGTTAGATGAGTTTTGTGTTTAACAACATTCTTCTTCTTCTTCTTTCTTCGGAACTCCTTATGCTGTCAGGCGTCGAAGTATTTCAGCCAACTTGCATACGCCTTCCTGTCCAGAGCGCGACGCCGTACCACTGGCAATGCTTTTCCTCGCCTGGTTGCAAGTGTCTTCAATTCTGCTCCCACTGTAGTCTCGAGCACCCTGTCCCTCGTGCTCCCTCTGTTCGTGCCTCCATCACTGCCTTTGGCCTCCTTCCCTCTCCTATTCTGTTGAAGTGAATCATACCAGGCGCAGTGTCCTCTTTCTTCTCTATTGTTTCGATAATTGACTCCTAGTGTAAATGGGTGTTTAACATTCTTGAGAATAAAAGTGAAGCCCATAAAGATTCCCAAAAAAGGCAAGTAAATCACATTATTGAGACATTTGAATATGTTGGTTCGTACCTAGCCTAAATACCACATAACGACCTATGTACTGTTTATTAGCGTCTATTTTGATAATGTGAATTACTCTCTTCCAAGATATTCTACTAACTTATGTAGGTCAATAACTAGAGACAATAGAAGATAGAAGAAGCCTCTAATGATATTAAAAGCGGCTGTTTTGCGTTATTAAATACCGCGAATAACTTTGCAGCTTTATTTGGATCATTTTGGGCGATGATTACTAATCCAGTCGACGAGGCTAAACAGAGAAAAGTTAGAAAATGCTTCGAAGTCTGAAAATCAATGCATTGAAAACGCAGAATATGACCAATTTGATATTGGGAGAGCACTAAATAGGTAATAAGAATAACCCTATTAAACAAGGAAGCACTTGCAAATATCTGGGCCGTGAGATCACAATTGACAGAAACAATCACTCACAAGATAAAGGTAGAATTGCTTTCTTGGGTGGTATTTGATACGTTGAAACACTCGAGATGAGAAAAAATACCAGAGACTCAAAAGGCACAAAAGAGTCAAGATGACGCTTAACGGTTAATGTCAGACACTGTACTTACAGATGAAAACCGAATACTAAAATCAGAGAATCGACTAAAGTACAAGACGCAATACAAGCAAACAGCGATCCGAAATGGAATTGGACTGTCATGTCGTCAGACTGACAGATGAACGTTGAACAAGAAAGATGCTAGGTTGTATAGTGTGTAAAAGAATTTTGAAACAGCGGACTTCCACCTAACGATATAAGGAGGTTAGAGTTTCTGAGGGCCTTCACTTTTGAAGCGATCTAATGGAAAAGTTTTGGTCACAGCTTGTTGAGGTCAAAAAATTTTATGCTATATGACATGTAAGCAAATGAGTAGAGGAAATTCAGTAAGACAGCTTCTATTAGACCAAGGTGAATAAAATTTGATAACGGTAACATGAATGTTCTTAATGAGAATTCATTACGTTGAACTTGATCAATCCAGGATAGTGAAAATTTGGCATTTTCAATTAATCTAATGTTTTAATAGTTTTTGTTTCATAATTGATACATTTTAGGGCGAACTTGAGAGCGACCTAAACTAAAAATGGCGCCTTCTACTCTGTAAGTATTCTAAAAAGATATTGCTTAGAAACAGATGTTGGGATCAGTTTTACATAAATTAGTAATATAATATTATATATGGTACCTAAATATAATCGCAAAAGTAGTATTTTTAATGTACGAGGATTATTCTAAGAAAATTATATTGGTTGTATAATCAATATGTTATGAAGTGCATTCTGAAATTATTTTAGACCAAAATATATATTCAAACATTTCATACATTCCACTTCTTTAAAATATAAATCTTATTTTATTAAGTTTGAATTTAGTTTAAGTCTGTGATCTTTTATTAAGTTTGTATTGCAGTATTACGTTTTTCAAAATTTCAAGCAGAAAGGCCCGGTCGGGAGCCTTTGTAAGTTAGTTCTTGCACTAAAGATTATTAATTAATTAATTATAAATCTTATAAAAAACATATCTACATTAATACAATAAACAATATAAACACCCTGAATATTAACATTTTACTATATATACATTAATTTAATACATACCTGAATTTAAAAAAATGCATATTCGGGAAGTATCAACTGGCTACATTAATATAAATTAAGAAATAATACTTCGTTTTGTTTTATGCTTATGAATGTAAAAAAAGCAAGGAAGTACATAGTAATATGGTCAATTGTTTCATAGTTTTTACAGGAAGTTCTAAAACAAAAGCAAATACAAAAGAATGCTGCAAACATCAGCCATAGCAGCAGCTGGCTTTTGTTTTATCATTCTAGGCGTTTGTTTTGTGTTTTTTTTTCTCACGTTTGCAATTGTTTTATTTTTTCGCAGAATAATATCGTTGTTCGGTTTTTGTTTTCAAAACGAAAGATGGCTTACGTTCGTCGCCAATTCATGAGATATGTGACAGTGAAGATGAGCAGCACTAATAGTGAATTAGACGTCCATTGCGATATCGCCGAACTGTCTCGAGTTGATGGAATTTCATTGGACAGATCGTGGGTAACTTCTATAATAGAAAATTATAAAAAAATATTTATAAAATTTATTTTCATAATTAATGAGAAATAAAAGTTTCTCATTAATTATGATTTATTACGGTAAATAATTATAAAAATAGAAAGAAGTAAGAAAAGTAATAATAATAAATACCTGTATGATAAGTTCCATCGCCAGATCCGGATCCTCGTACTGATTCTTCATCATCATCAATTCCGGCGCCATCACCAGATCCGGATCCATCCACCCCATCACCTTGCATGTAATTATCCGATTCTGGTAATCCAATAGCGCCCAAAGAAGACATTACCATCTAAAACAATAATGACCAAGTTAGTATATTCTACGCTACGTTGCTAATTTTAAAATTGAAGTATATATATTTTACATATCACATAAGGTAAACTTGAAGCTTCCCCAAAAGATCTTTTAAAGGAAAATACGAGAGATCTAAGTTATGTGATGTTATGTGTTATAGTCGTATATGACGTTATATGATGATATATGATGTTATACGACAGAGTTATGTGACTTCTTTCACACAGCGCCATAATGCCGCCTTAAATAGAGAACGCTATATTTTGATCTGCGACATTCTTACGGTATAGACAAAGACCCGGTTGCATCCTACGTCGTTAAGGATATTGAGACCGTAGTTGAAAATGACGCTGTCAAAATCTTTTAGAACTACGGTTTCCTACAACCCATCAAATAGCCGCAAACAAACCTGATATTGTGTTATTAGATTCCACACAAGCGGGAGATGTTGCTTATAGAATTAGCCCCGCTGATAAAAATATTGAAATTAAGGAACGAGAAAAAGTGGCTAGATATCAGGATTTGCTATGCGATCAAAGGATCCAATATTCACGCCACTCCATCAAATTGGTAGTCCTCATCATTGGAGTCATGGGAGGCGCCAAGTCCTCCCTAATAAACTATATTAAGATCATACCGACTTGCGAGATCAAAGCTGAAGAATTAGCAAGTCAAATGCAAAAGTCCGTAATCCTGGGCACTTTGAGTTTACTTCGGTGCCGCGACTCGACTATGACGTAAGGACTTACTCTATTGTTTAGAGAGTCGTTACTTGTTAAAGGTGCTGAAGTTGAGATTCTTTGGACGTGCACGCTACAACGCGAAAAAAAAATAACAGCCTTTATTGGCATAAACAAAAAAATACAAAATAAAATAAAATAAATTCAAAAACATACAAAATAACACAATTTTAACATTTTACTTTCTATCCTATCAAGAGAAGAAAACGCTTTCCTATCAGGAGAAGAAAACGCTTTTATTTATTTCCATCCTAGTTTTATTCATTATTCCTATCCCCTTTCATTCCTTACTCAAACTTACTCTCCAGTTATCCCCCATTTCCTTTTCTTCTTCACTCCACTCAATCCCCTCACATTCCTTTATCCACTGTGACCGGTTTTCTTCTTTTTTCCACATATCCTACTCATTATTTCTCACGCTAGATATACAAAACGCTTTCAATTCGCTTCCATGGAGCGTTATTATGTTGGCCTTCTCTATTGTTCTCTCATAGAGAACGCCAACGATTTTTAGCAGTGGAAATGAATTTTTGGATAAGATGCTGTAGAGTTTCCAAATTTAAACATGTCACCAATATTAATATCAAGCAAAGTATGAAACTGGGCTATAAAATCATAGATGCTATTGAACCTAAACAAGTTACGTGGTATGGGCACCTAAAGCAGATGGGCGTCTAAAGGTGGTCAACAAGACTTCACGACTGGTCTCCGTATGGGAGAATAAATAGGGTTCGTCCTAGAATTAGCTAGAACTCCAGAATAAACCAAGCCATGGAGGAAAGAGGACTAGAAGAACTGAATTGGAAGGACCGAGGAAGATGAAAAGTGGGATGCGGAAAACGGCACTAGCCATAAATACACCGTTAATAT
>WYDF02276059.1:0-17587 GCA_009867245.2 Adranes taylori | reverse complement strand
ACTGGACTGAAGTTTTACATCTACCCCTATAGATGTTCATGATAAATTATAGTTACCTTCCTCCTATAATTACCGACTTCGTATCGTGTGTTGTCTAGATTCGATCAACAACGCGAACCATTGTCTACGCTGGGGATCGAACCCGGGACTCTGCGGTGGAAGTCATGCATCTTATCCAGATCGCTACGGCGTCGGCAACTGTCAAATTAATTGCAATTTATTTGACAGTTACAGAAATTAACATCATTTCGTGCTGTCATTAAAATGACATCATGAAATGGTACTCGGAAATAAATTGCAATTAATTTGACAATTAATGTACGCATTTAGAAAAAATATAAATGGTCACCTTAGTGTTAATACATTTTGTGTGATTGGCTTAAGTGTCTGCTGCATTGGTTATGATAGAGATCTGGTATAAATCTAAAACGAGTTGCAATTGATAGGAACATTTTTTAAACCACATATTTTAAAGCTTAGTTCACAGAGTTGCAATTTTGTCTTGTCTTGTCTAACACTTCTTTAGCGTCGACCTGTTCTCGCCCATAAGACCTATCACCGACTTTGGTAACAAATAACTATAATATGTACGAGGTATTTATAAGTACCGTGCATCCGTAGTGATCAGGAGACGACGATGAATGAGTTATAAAGAATTCCTTTGGATACTTCGATATAAATTGATATGTAAAAAATATTTTTTTACACAACCAAACTAAACATCCATCACAAATATATGTAGCCGTTTTGTTATTCGAAATTTGCGGCATTAATAATCTTGACATGTTCAAAACTAAAACAAAGTGCGATTTTGAATCGGCTTCTAACAAAAGCAAATTAACGTGTCGTTCACGTTTAAGTGGTTCTTCCACAATCCAAGCACCGCATTCTTCCTAGTTGTTAAAAAACTTGTAAAATCAGTAGTGTCCGGTGCTTGGATGCGATACCCGACACGATTCTTAAACCCAGATCTAACTGAGAATAAACCACCTCCTATCGCTTCCATTTGTTTGTTATTGTGTTCCATTGACTTTAGGTGCCTGTTGTACGCTTAGAGCAAAAAAAGTCAACATTGCAAACTTTACATTGTAGTCGTGGCTGTTTTGGTTTACTAAGCCCGTCTCCAACCACATCAAATGCATTAACAGCAGCACCGGATGTTGATAGTGCTGTGATATCAAGTGGTCGCTTTCGAGCTGGGACTATCTGGTGCGCCTTCAAATGATTTTGGTAATCAAGCCCAGAACTGGTCATCAGTACGTTTGAAGAGAATGAACATTCTAAAATCTCTCACGAAAGTTCATTGGGGTGCCGACCCCTCCATTCTGATAATTTTTGCAGGTCGTATTCCGCTTCCTTCTGGACTATGGCTACCATATTTTCTCAGATGCTTCTAAGATTCTAACGAAGAAGATTAACACTATTCAGTGGTCAGCATTAAAAATATGTCTGGGTCTCATGAGATCACCCCCAACAAGATCGATGCTGGTTGAGGCCTCAGAGTCTCCTTTTGATTTGAGAACAGTGTTTCTAACTTCCCGTCATATCTAAAAAAAAATCTACCCACTCATTTGTCTTCTCAAGAATAGAAAAGTTAAACCAAGAGATATTGATTTCTCCCTCACGAAGAAATTTTCTTCATCATCCTCTTATTCTGGCCTTCAGAAAAGTATATCCATTAACTAAGGTCACCAATAATGGCAAGGGCTATCCGCTTTTTAGCATTCCGTATAAATCGATTCACTAGATAATATTCATCATGTATTATGAGGACTCTCTCTATGGATATCAAAACTCCGCTGAGTTGAACGAGGTTCATTTCAAAGATTCGATTCAATTTTTACAGATGGTTTGAAACTTCCCTCAAAATCATCTTCGGCTATTAGAATATTTTGTCATTCTCTCAATAAAAATTTGTCCGTAAAAATCCCAGACTATTTTGATATTTTTGTCACGGCGGCCTTGGCTATTCTGAAGTGTATTGAATTAGTCCTTACACTTAACTTCAAACAATCAGTAATTTTTTCTGATGCTCGTAGTGTTATCCAATCCTTAGAAGGTTACAGATCTAACTCATCCATAAGACTATTGCTAAATATTATAGAAAGACTATGCTTTGATTTTCATAGAAATATTAACAGAAAGTTATGTTGGATTCCTGGTCATAGCCGAATTTATAGAAACGAGGAAGTGGACGCGATTGCCAAATCGGGTCTTTCAAGTAATCACACTCACTTCAAAATTGATCATTTCTTTCTAGATTCATCTATTTAAAATAATATGTTTTCAGAGTGGCAAACACTATGGTCGGATCCCTCTATTTTAGTAGGGAAAAGACTATGTTCAATTAATCCTGTTATTAAAAGAAAACCCTTGTTTTCAATACTAGGAATAACATCTAGATTTAAAATATCTACCATTAATAGATTAAGAACGTATCATTCGCTATGTCCTGTTCACCTATTCAGAATTGGAGTCTTGGACGATTCTTTTTATGTCTGTGGTCAATTAAAAAATTTAAACCACATTTTTTAAACCACATATTTTAAAGCTTAGTTCACAGAGTTGCAATTTTGTCTTGTCTTGTCTAACACTTCTTTAGCGTCGACCTGTTCTCGCCCATAAGACCTATCACCGACTTTGGTAACAAATAACTATAATATGTACGAGGTATTTATAAGTACCGTGCATCCGTAGTGATCAGGAGACGACGAGGAATTGGTTATAAAGAATTCCTTTGGATACTTCGATATAAATTGATGTGTAAAAAATATTTTTTGTTCCTTTTTATAATTTTTGTTTTACTTTTTTTCTCTTCGTTTTCTCTTTTATATTCCTTTTTCTTTCGAAGACGGAGAAAAAATAGATGTAATTGCTCAAACTAAAGAGCGCTACGTATAGTTTTCGAAATCTGTCGAAGTGGGAACCTACAAGGACAGAGCTCACGTATTTAAATTACGATTTTTAGATTCTTTCAGATTTATGTCTTCGTCCCTCGACAAACTCTCTAGTAACTTGAAACCGGACCAATACATTTAAATTAAACGTAATTTCCCGAAATCTGAAGAAAATCAATTATTTATGCGTCAAGGCATCTTTCCTTATGAATACCTTGATTCATTTGAAAAATTACTTGAAAGCAGTTTGCCGCCCAATAACTCGTTCTACAATAAACTTAATGATAAGCATGTTTCAGATTCAGGTTATGCTCACGCCCAATTAGTATGGTCCACATTTAATTGCCGGAATCTAGGCGATTATATGCTTCTTTACCTCCGCACAGATGTTCTTGTTAGTGGACGTCTTTGAAAATTTTAGATCTGTCTGCTATAATGCATACGGATTAGATCCGGCGCAGTACTATACTGCCCCTGGTTTATCTTTTTCGGCTGCTTTAAAAATGATTAAAATCAAATTTGAACTCCTGACAGATGTCGATATGCTTCACTTTATCAAACGTGCAATTCGTGGGGGCATATCGAACTGTATTCTTAGACATGTACGAGCAAATAAGCCGCTCATTACACATCCCGACTATATATGAGAACCTACATCCTATTTGGCATAATGGTATGCCAATAGTCTGTATGGTTGGTCTTTATCTCAACCGTTGCCATATGGTGGGTTTGAATTTTTAACACAAGACGTCATTGAACATTTTGATTTGTCAGGTATAGCTTCTGAATCCAGCATAGGTTATATACTGGAAGTTGACTTTAAATATCCCCACTTCTTGCACGACGACCATAATGTCTGCCATTCCGTGAAGAAAGTATGGTACCCCCTACATCAAAATTCAAACAAACAAAATTAATCCAGAGTTTGATGAATAAAAGCAATTATGTGGTACATTACCTGCAACAGGCTGTGGAAAATGGTCTCAAAATTTCAAAGATTCACAGAATCTTAAAATTTAACCAGTCGTAAATGGCTGAAACCCTATATCACCATCAATACATAGATGCGAGCGACCTCTGATTTTGAGGCGTGTGACCTTTGATTTTGAGAAAGATTTTTATAAATTATTTAACAACACCCTGTATGGTAAAAGCATGGAGAATTTGGAGAAACGATATCCGACTTCTTACTAGCTGGGAGGATCAAGGGAACCGTCGCGGAGCTCGCAGTTTGATTGCAAAGCTGAATCTCCGCAACATATCTATATTTTCGGAAACCCTATCGGCTATCCACTTCCGTCTCAAACTCGTTTACGCTAAACCTATCGATGTTGGGTTCGCTGTACTTGACTTATCAAAATGGTTCACTTTTTCTATAATTATTTTAAACCAACGTATGGTAACAATGTTAAATTGTGTTATATGGACACGGATACTTTTACCCTCTATATAAAAACCAACAATATTTATAACTTCATATGAAATTAAGTTTAAATAGATTCGATACTTCCAACTTTTTGCAATCCAATACTTATCAACTCCCGCTTCAAAAGAAAGCAGTGTCCGGACTTATGAATGATGAGTATGGCGGGAAGTATCTATGCGAATTCATCGGTCTAAGACCGAAGATGTACTGCCACATTTCGGAGACATCTTTCACAAAAAGTATTAAAGGTGTCAAGAAATCGGTGGTGCAGAAATCGATCTCGGCTGATGATTTCAGGAGATCTTTGCTGGACCATACTTTCCTTTATAGGCCCCAATTGAATTTCAGGTCGATAAACCATGACATTTTCACTCAACAACATAATAAATTGGCCCTGTCACCGTTTGACGATAAACGGTTTATTTGTCGAGATGTTGTGACCACTCTGGCTTGAGGCCACTATACCATCCCTTCTCTTGAGTCCGGGGAGGAATAAATGGTTGTGGGTGTATGAGTTTATTTTTCTAATTTTTTTCAAAATTTTTAGATCGGTTCGAGTAGTTTGGGGTGTATTGTTTATTTTGTACATATTGTAAATTAATATTTTTTCAATTATTTTGTTTATATTGTAAATTCATTTTTTTATATTTCATTGTTCATTTGTTTATTATATTTCATTGACTATTTTTTGTATGATTACTTATATGTTTACTATATTGAACATTTTTTTATAACACATTGTTTATTATATCCATACATATTTGTTTATTACACCGTTTTTATATTTCATTGACTATTTTTCTATAATTATTTTCTTGATTATTATAAAGTTATTTTTTATATTTCATTGCGTATGTTCATATCTAGTTTTAATTTAAATTTTTTGGTTCTATTCGTTGTAAAAACTTGTGCCATTTTTATATTGTAATTTTTTGTTTATTGTATTCTTACTGCTCATTGATTATTTGTTTATATCTATTTCTTTAGATTTGTTTAAATCTATTTGTTTAAACTTATTGGTTTAAATGTATGACGTATATTAAATATTGTAAACATTTATTGTAATCTATTATATTACATAAAATAAACGTAATTTATTTAAACCGTTAGTTTCATTTATATACATATGATAAATACATAGATCTTTATTTGAGTAAAATCGGATGAGAAGTTGTATTGAGGATATTTGTCTGGTAAAAACACAGTTGGTTTTATTGCAAATAGAGATTTATTTAATTTAAGTATAACTAGTTAATAATTAATAAGCTATCAAGTGATAAATACATATCTATCTTGCGAAAAACAAAATATTTAGTTTTAAATCGAACACGTGTCTTGTGCCAGACAGACCGTTCGGGGAATTACCAACTATTGACATCTGAAAATACCTGTTACAAAAATACCTAGTAACATAAACTCAAATTAAACGACGAGCGTCTCCAAACGCAGGCTCCGGTGCAGATTGGAGACCATCACCGCAGGCCCCTTTGCATCGCAGAGTTTCCCACGCAGGTCCCTATGCAGGGCAGAGTCAGTCTCCACGCAACCCCCAACACCCCAGTGCGTAAGCGGTATTTTTTCTAAAATTACGAAAAAATACCGCTCCGCGGAACGGGTACCATTTTAGAGCGACTTTCTTTGGAACACCTCTTGGCGAGTGGGTAGCATCCGTAGTCTGCAACTACTGATGTTCGGTCGCAGAATAAGTGACTTAATATGTTGCACCAATTTGAACAGAAACTATGAGATGCAAAGGTACTAAAATGCACATGCACAAAACCCATAGATTAAGCTCACTCAGAGTAACTTTTGCTCACAGAAACTGCTTACGACGCATGCTTTACAATAGGAAATATGTTCAATAACGGCCCGCTAAACAATAACGGGCCGAAATACTTCGATAAAATGCATCAGAAAACAAATAGTATCGTAGGAAAGAGTAAAGAGAAATGTTGATATAGAATGGCAGTATGAATGACAATAATACCAAAAGGCGGTGTACATATTCTTTGATTTCGCATGTGAGCAAGTGGGTTTATATGCAATTATATGGGCTGTGCAATTTCTACCGAACCCAATTACTCACGGATCATGGAATTTTTGCAGAGTACCTACATATAATAGGGATAAAGTCTGCAGTGAACGAGACCAATGACAATACTGAGTACATGATTGTTTACTGTACACCATGAGCAAGTAAAAGAACTGCACTTTAGAAAGAATTTGAGAAAGAGAGCACAGAAGAAACATGCATTAAGCCAATGCTAGCTCTGGAGAAAATTTTCATGTCATAAAGGACTGCAGTCGCAGCGATAAAATGAAAGAAGTTGCCACCAAGACAGTATAATGTAGACGAAAATACAATAGAGAAAGCATGTAATAACACTTTTTTAGCCTTTTCAAAGTAATGCTAACTCCAAAGTAAGTAATGGTTACAGAGGGATCGGTAGCGCCATGGAGGACAGGGTCTATTTAGGTAGTAGCTTCTATGGGCCGAACCCTACGGTATCTCGTGCCCTAGACGCACTAATAATAAGCCAGCATGGGACCTGCGCAAAGGCTCAATAAAGCTTTTAACGAAACGTTCCTGGCTAAGTAATATAGTGTATTATTTAAATAATGTCTTATAATTTATTCTATTCTTGAAAATGAAAGAATGAATCAGTAGAATAGTATCAATCATCACTCAATTGAATGTTGAGTAGATACTGTGAAATATCCTAAATAAAATATGAAATAGTGTTCAACCAAGGATGAGTTTGGAAAAATTTCTATAAAATTTTTATAATTGAAATTTCACTAAAATATATTAGTATTGATTTTTTTTTGTAAATTTAACTAATGTGCTTCATATTTTTTATTATTAACTTATTACCTGAAGAATGTTATTATATTAATTTCAATATGATTTTAAAAGATAAACAAAACAGAAGTAACTATGCCATACATCGTGTGTAAAAAATCAATTTGATGATTTTGCAAGATTACCAGGCAGATAGACGTTTAATAAAATATAACATATTTATTTGAAATACGCACATCTAGGTCTACTGTAGTATCATTTTACTGATAAAACATCTCGGTATGATTTCTTAGCATAATTGCAGTTCATTGATTATTTTTTATTATTAGTAATTTTTTTAAAAAGGTGTTGAATTCAAACATTTATTATTGTCTCATTAATACGTGAGCTTAATTATTCCAACTTTTAACCACTTGTTTTCTATTATTCATTTTGTATATATTGTTAATTATTTGTAAGAATAAACCAGTTAACTTTTAGCGTTATTACTAAGAACCTCGCGTTTGATTTTGACCTAATTCTAATTTCCACAAGTTACTGCAATATATCTGAATAGTTTGCGCAGTACTCTTAATCAATTATTTTTTTATCAAATGAAATACTTAAATTATTAAGGTAAATTAAACCAGCCTTAATTTTAAGTTCACTTCTTATTTAATTATTCAAGTTAAATTATTTCTTTTATTCAGATTCTCTTTATTTTTGCTAATATTAAAAAATAGTTTAACTATAAAGTTTTACAAAACCACTAGCAGTTTTAGTCCCAAATGCAGACGCTTGGGAAATCAAAGGCCAAAATCAACTATAAAGGTCTGGTCTTTTTCATGCTGACTTCCAGACACCAGAAACCAGTCTTAGGATATCGAGTCTTAGAGTCCGGGTGATTTTCAACCTATAGATGTTTCTATGGGTGTTCCTATGTGTGTTTCGAAACCAGAATCTAAACCTATGGATGAGACCGTGTGCTGGATGAAACAGCATAAATGATTAAACTACTATGATCACTTGTGCTGGTATATTGGTGAAAATAGAATACACTGTATAAAAGGTTTCCAAATCTACAGTTGCATGCATGTTATTGCAGAAATGTGAATGATCAGGCTTCTTGCAACGAATTGCTCGAATATTAAGCATTAAATTGTATACAAGTAATTGCATATGTGTAAACGGCCCTTTAGTTGTCAATGATAACGAATTAGACAACTAATGTGATAAAGAAAGGCGGAAACAATCTTCTGTACTAAGTTAAATGAAGTTTTAAATTCTACTAAAATGTTAAAATAAGAAATTATTGCCTTAATAGATATAAAATATACTTAAATCAAAATTCATGAGTTGTAATAAAAGGAGGATATGAGCAGCTCTTCAATATCATTCTCAAAGGTTTTCTTGTATGGTATGTAGAAATTTACATCGATGCATCTAAGAAAACCGATAAAGTGACTTATCGGTATGAATAAGTATAGCTATGGACCTCGAAACTAAAAGAAAATGTATCGGTATCGGTGAAACTTAATCTATAACGATCTCTACAGTGGTATTTCTGAAATTCTTTCAATGTAAATCTCGGATCAATTTAAATAATGATTATCTGTATATCGAAATTCTTACAGACACGTCAAAATAATACTCAAATGATGCCGCTCACTGCGGAGAAAACTCAAAGCATGCTGCTTGTGTGGTCATATGCCGCAAATACATTTGGTAAGTCGACTGAATTTTTTACGAGCAGTTGGAAGCTTTGTTTTTGATATGTGTGTTTTATATTTCCGCATTTGTTATTTTTGCGAAAGCTATTATTATTTTTAACAGAAAAAGTATTTTGACTTAACGTTTATATCACTCACCCATTTTCAATTAGCCGCTATGTTTCTTATCCTTTATGTTTTCGACCGATTAAATCTTCTCTTATTGGATGATAGTTGTTTAGCAGAAATAATGCAATTTTAATTTCAGAAATCTCAACGGATCAAAGTTTTTTTTTATATTGGTCGTAGATTAAACCTGTCTATGATTTTTGGCAGAACTTTCATTCAAGCCACCCCCAGAAAGCCGACGAGCTACGAAAAGTGCACAGTCCAGTCAAGACGCCAGAAGTGTTTTCTTCCCAGCGAATTGCATATAAAAGGACTCACTCAGTCCAGCCTTCATCAGATGTATCTAGGGTCTTGTACTAACTGTCTACGAGTGAGCAAGTTTGCACGTTTCAACTAGCATAATTCACCATTAAGTGATTAAACCTATTTTCTTGAATAGCGAGCAAAATTGGAGTCTTAAATCTGGTTTACATCTAAGTAAGCCCTAGTTGCAATTCGTTTATTTTATTAAATAAAAATTAAAATAAACTCAAATCAATAGTAATTTTACGAAGATCAGGTCAAGTAAGCATAAGTACTACATTATTATTTTCTGCTACATCTTTCGCTCTCTTGTCATCATCTTACTCATTTTGCTCAGTTATATCAAAATTTCATAACCCTTCCGTGACAAACTACTACGTCAATGTGAAAAAGAGGGGGTCAACGTCAGAGGAAGAGGTACTAAACGTTACTGGAGTACTAAACCGGTATGAGCTAAACGTTAAGCTCACACCAGCGAGGATTCCAGAAATCCAACTCCAGAGACACATGAAGATCATCACTATTCCGCTATTACTTCGGCGACAGCGAATAAATACTTCGTACGCATCAATTTCATTTCCGTCAAATATCACGTCTTGTCCTCAACAATTTATCTCACACCATCAACTACGTGTTTTATATCGTCGTCAAGCTAACCAATTGGAACAACCTATAATATCTTTACTAATCATTCATCATTCAATCATTTAATTCTCCCGACGTCCTAGAGAAACAGAGAAGTTAAAAACATCCAACTAAAAGAACAAAATATTAATAGATTTGTTACTTTGACTTGCTATTTTAATAATGGAGGGTGATAATGGAATCATCCTCACAAACCTTGAATTATAAATAGAAGCTACACATTGTCATTGAGTTTAAAATCGCGAATCAAACATACATATGAAGTTATAAATAGTAAGAATAAATCCTATTTTTATTACCTCGTTATTGCGTATATCTATTTATGTATTTACCCCATATACATTTTTCTGTGCTTACTATAATAATAATAATAATAATAACAGAAATAGCGACCTCACCTAATCTGAGAACTCATGCAGAGCATTTTTTTGTTACAAACTATCAGAATAAGAAAAGCAGTAAAGTGGTCAAAAGCATAATCTCGATCCGGCTTTAATAACATCAAATTCTATAACAGGTTTGCTAATAGCTAATTAAAGTCTAGCTGCAAAGCCAATGTTTCTCAAATCACTCGATAAATAGCAGAAAATTGTAATATCAAAGCTCACAAATTAGTGTCCTTGAGATGCCAATGTGTAGAAATGAACGGCATCAATTACTTGCTCGTAGCATGCAAAATAAATCAATATTATCGAACAAAATTTTTAACGACTTAGTGATTCGATCAATGGCTCACGCAGGTACTTTGAGCAGAACCGTTGAGCTATGGATGAGGGTAATAAAATTCTCTAAGGAATAAATCTGTAAATAGGGGACATTGTTTCATCAACATTTCTTCAACATTCATAAAGGAATTTATGGTGAAAAACAAATATTAATGGGGAAATATTACTAAGCAATCCTAAGAGAGAGCAACATGCAATATGTTTTTAGTAGGAAATCAAATAAAGCTTAATTGGACTGTGATAATCTACTTATGGCATAATTAATATGCGATTCATCTGTGATGCGAACTGACTAAATGCATGCTGAGAAACTAAGTAACCAAAACCGGCGATGTACAATACTAGGGACTAAAAAAAAGTTAGAAACAGTTAGATAAAGAAAACTTAAGGAACACAGTAAAAGAAAAATGCCATTATATCTGATATAAATTTGATGTAGATAAAATGTAATAGAATATACATTTTATCTAGGTTGAATAGTCAGGTTGAATGTTAGTCAGGTTGAATGTTAAAAAGTACATTTTTTTTATACTATTATATTTAAACAACTTTACCCTTAATTATTATAATGTGTGACTGAACAATATCACCACTAACAGACCAATTAGCATTGCAGGCAAAGAGACGAAAATGGCTCCCGTGTCACCTGAAGGAGTAGTTCCAGACTCGGTAGGCTCAGTAGAATCCGTTGGTCCACTAGGATCCGTAGGCCCAGTAGGATTAGTGGGGTTAGTAGAATCCGTAGGCTTAGTCGTAGGCTCGGTAGGCTTAGTCGTAGGCTCGGTAGGCTTAGTCGTAGGCTCGGTAGGCTTAGTCGTAGGATCGGTAGGCTTAGTTGTAGGATCGGTAGGCTTAGTCGTAGGATTGGTAGGCTTAGTCGTAGGCTCAGTAGGCTTAGTTGTAGGCTCGGTAGGATTACTCGTAGGATCGGTAGGTTTAGTTGTAGGATCCGTAGGCTTAGGGTCGTCTACGATGTCAGTAATAAAATCCAAAAAGCTACTGACTTTTGTATATACTGTTGGCCATTTGTCGCAAGGAGATAAGAACCATGACATGATGCCAACTAAAACGACTTTTTCCTCGGCACTTTTTATTAGTGGCCCACCATTATCACCATCACATGCTGAACTGCCTTCATTTGTCTTTGTTGTGCAAATATTTGTATCGTCGTCAAGTAATTTGCCTGCATCAGCTTCATTTGCTTCCAAAGCCGTTTTACATTCTAAAATTAAAAAGTTGTAGATCAATGTATAATTTTTTAATGAGCAGTTAGGAATTGTGGATGAAAATTAGTGTTTGATCATGTATTTAAAAAAATCTTACGTAAACTTTAAAAAATTGCTTTAGTAGTGCTCAGCGCTATTGTCATAAATACACATCTTGATTTACTAATTTTCTCAATCAAGTTCGTTTCATTTATACGACACCCAGCAAACATCCGAATAAAAAATTTGAGATAAAAAATTTGTGTCATCACGTCATTATAAATTCAATGTAGTGATGAATAAGTGTATTTTGTGTAAAATATTTATTAATATATTATTTTCATAAATCAAACAAATACCTCTGATATCCAGTATTGGAATTTCTACTTTTTGCAATACGTTAGACGGGCCAGCATCTTCAGTTGATGTAGATCCCCATCCTGTTAAAATGACATTTCCAGTTGGAATTTCATCAGCTTTATTGGGCAGCTCAATGGCTTTTACTTTATCATTGAATGTCAAAGGTGTCTTTAGTTCTAGAACAGCTATATCATTGGGCCCACGATCACTAAAATAGAAAAATAAAATTTATATAATGTATTAAATGGCCATTAAAAAAATATTTTTGTTTAGTTTGTGCTGGCCTATAAACTATTGTAACAAAAGTATATGTTACATTTGAAGATAATTATGACATATTTAAAACTTAGGAGTGTCTGCTCTTGATTTTCCCATAAATCGACGAAAATTGGAATGTGACCTTCCAATTACGGAAATTAAGCCAACTTCCAATAAAAATGTTTCCAAGAATAAACGGTTTTACTCTGCAATTCGATAAACTACTACTTGCGATCTTAGGAAATGACTACTGCAAACTAAAAGAGTTCTTCAAATAGGAGGCTGTTGTTAAGGAATAGGAGATGAATTATTGTTGAGAGTACTTACTTCGTAGCATTTGAAAAGTTGCTTTAAACGTTAGTACGTTCACACTGTAGAATAACAGATTAATTAAATGTTTTGTCTTGTTACTGGATGAACAGCCCCAAACGGAAAAGAAAAAATGAATAAAATAATTAAATAATCAATCGATAATTAATTCCAAGAAAGGCTATCAGTGCGAGACATTATTTTAATTCAATAGAAAGTAAATAAATAAATATGAGCTATAACTAAATCGATAAGAGCGGGAAACAGAAGGGAGTTGTAGTTTCTCCTGAAACGAAATTTAATACAATAAAATGGTTGGGCAATGACGAGTCTATTATAAAGTCGGCTACTGATTTGGGAGTTGGGGATTGGAGACGTAATCAGAAAGAAATTGAAAACTTTCTAAACAAAAGTGTGAGTGGATGCAGTGGTCTGAATCGAAAGACTTTGAACAAGGCCGACTACGAGCAGACTTCTGAAAGTCTTCTTCTGTGGTTTTCATAGTTTGGAGCGATGGGCAGTCCTGTGAGTAAGCCAACGCTTCAAATTTCGGCGTCTAAATTCCACAAGAACTTTTAAGACGGCGAGGAAACATTCACTGCAAACGATGGATGGCGGTACAGGTGGAAAAAGAAATAGTGCATAAGGCAGCTGAGCATTAGTGGGGAAAAACTGTCAGCTGACTCATGTGAAGTTTCGAAAATTTATTCTAAAATGGAAGAAATCGTTTTCAAGGAAGGAGATTGAGGTCAAATGAAATTTTCAACTCAGACGAAACTGGTTTTAACTTTCGAATGCTACCTTTAAAAACTTTAGCAGCAGAATTTGAAAAAACTGCTCCTGGATTAAAAAAAAGCAATGTATTGTAACCAAAGAAGTGCAGGCATGAAACTGCATATCACGACTTTTAGTGACTGGTTTTTCAAAGAAATTGGTCCTGTCGCTGAAGCATTTTTGAAGCTACTCAGGAAAGCTACTTTATTATTGGACAGGTCTGTAATTATGCTTATTTTAGGGTTTTCATACAATGAACAAATTTTTTACATTTTCACGAGTTTTTGGTTAACCTTCGCATTATCCGAGTTTTTCCGAATCCGAGGTGGTCTAAGTCCCAATTATATCCGATAATCGCGAGTCTACAGTGTATCTAGCAATTTTCCGGCCAACAGTTTTTATTACCTTACCGAACATTTTTATTTACTTTGAATCTAGTCTCCTCTATCAGCATTTCGCGTTTTGCGATGACCTAATTAAAATGAAAAAGTACAAACCTTTCTTTTGGTCAGCATGCGCATATCGCGGCCCTAAGAACGATGTGCTCTAAGTAGGTGCCATCGTCATTAAATAATTTAATCCTTTTTATTATCAACGATTAAATAGAATTGCTAATAAAAGAGTAAGAATTATACGCCCCATTTTTAGTCGAATCTTTTGATTCCCTCATTTTTGTCTTTTCTTTTTCTTGACTCTTTTCTCTCACATTTGCATTTTTTCTCTTATCAACCGTGTCGCCGATGCAGAATAGACGAGGAGGCCGCGCTATTTAGATCACCTAGAAGATCAGTCAACACCACTATGTTTGTCAGTTCCACCGACTGCTCCAGGCGACGTCCCATTGGCGCCAACCCCGGCTACAGGTGAAGATCTTCACTTCCGCCTCTTCCGTTACTATTTCGGTGACAGCGACTAAAGATCTGCACACTCCTTTCTCACCACTCGAACGACGTTTTTCACATCTCCGATTCCACGCACTGGCTAGACGATTCCTTCATCATCATAAACAGTGAACCGATGCCACGCGAATCTAATCCAATCAGCACCATCGTTAATGCATCCGTACTTTTAGAAGAACAATTATAATAATTATTGTTTTATATCTAGTTCGTTAATATTTTAGCTTTCCTTTTTTTCTTAAATGGAATGGGTAGTCCTAACTACCTTTTCTTTTGTATTATACCCTATTTCAAGATTACCGCTGATTTGAGACAATCACGTGACTGACTCAGTGTTTCAGTGATGTGATTTTTACACACTTTACTACATAGGTATAAAAACTACACCCTGAATCACTTAAGTTTATGCTGAAGTCGGCGAGAAGTTAGAACATGTAATTAATCTATTCCTCTGCTTTATGAACGGACTCTAGTTATAACGCTTGCCTATGTACCTAAATGTATATTTTAGAACTAAATTCCAATTACTTAATAATAAATCAAATATTTAATTAAATTATAAAACAGTAAGCTCATCATAAATTGGACACGAGAGATATGAATAATAATTTTTTTGAGGGTGTCATAGAGAAAAGCATCAGAACGTAAAAGTAAAATAGAATAAAATTACCTTGTGTGTTTTGGATGGTCAGTGATTTTTGACACCTCAATTGTTTGTACATCTTCTGTTTGATCAAGCATATACAATCCAGCTTTAATTTGGAATTTCTTAAGAAGACGATTTTTGACACAACTTGCTGTTGTGATGATAAATTTTTCGTTTAGAATTGTACCACCACAAATATGTTTGTAATTCGTTGGAAATAATCCCGATGATTGAAGTGATATTTGGTGAGGAAATTCTACAGGTCCTGCATTTTCACCCTTAATTATTCGTGTCTGATAAGAATCGATTTTGGCTGCATGTGGAACTCCCGAAACTGAAATTTATATATATCTCTATATATATTCTTGTACAGATTACAGAAATAAAACTTATATATAGTTTTTTAAACTACTAAAATATACAGCATAGGAGTAAAATTCGACATCGAATAAATTTTTATCTTGTACGTATTTTGTTTTTTTTTATATTTTTATCATTTCGGAAATCTTGTACGTAGTGATTACTTCTGACATGAAATTAATTCTGGGAGATGTAAACGCCAAGATAGGAAGAGAAGATGTTTATCGGCTGATAGTCGGGAGCCATAGCCTCCATGAACAGTCCGATGACAATGAAAGCCGCCTTATTGACTCGCGACAAGCAAGAAAATGACGGTGTTAAGCGCGTACTTCTCCCGCAAGAGAATACATAAAACTATAGGTGGGCAGATCCCGGCTCTGACCACTTCCTCATCGGACTGAAGTATCGATAAAGAATTTCGCGCCTGAGACTAAAGAATAACCCCAGAGTCAGGAAATTCAACGACAAAAATCTGACAAGAGATAAAATAGTCAAAGAAGACTATTGCAGGTCACTACAAGGGCATCCGTAACAGGAAGATAATATTAAAGTGGTCGACTTTGAAGAATGCTATAAAACTAACCGCTGAAACGACGGTAGGGTTTAAAGAACAAAAGAGCAGAGCAGTTTGATGATGACTACCGAATAGCTCTAGATCGAAAAAATGAGCTAAGAAAGAAGACGCTGCAACATGGCACAAAAGCAAACTATCAAGCTTTCACGGTGGCGAGGATAGCTTCTGCACAGATCTGAAGGAGGAAGAAGAGGGAGTGGGGAGCTAAAAATGTGGCGGAGATTGAGTGAATAGTAGAATAAAGGGAAATACGCAAAATGTTCCATGTACGATGATCAGGGGCGGAAATGTACACATTGACCCTAATAAAGTCTACTTCGAGAAACTGCTGAACGAGATTAGTGAGTGCCATCGCGAGGGCAATACTAACAGTAAGGGGCGTTAATGGTGTAGATTTACCAGTAGTAGAGCCAAGTATGCATGAGGGCAAAGAATATTTGTACAACACTTTGATTCTGCTAGGTATGCCGCTGAAGTTGATTGGGCTTATTTGAATGACGCTTGTAAACTAATGTTCTTAGGTTACGATAGCCAGCAAAGTATCTAGGGAGTTCGGTATCGCAATGGAATGCCCACCCATGCGTCTTCTTCATCTCTTCATTATCCTCATTGGATTCGATGGCTGGGACATCTTCAACCAATGCTCGAAGACCGACTGGTGCGAAAAGTGTTCGCGCAACAACCGGAAGTGCGAAGATTGGTGGACAGGCCCAGAAAGTGCTGGTTGAAAGACGTGGAGGAGGACCCGCAAAGCATACGCGTTAGAGGTTGGAGACGGCGGGCGATGGATAGAGATGCGGGGCAGTTTGGAGGAGGCTCGAGCTCTTAATGGGCGGGTAATGATAATGATTACTTTAGAAACTAACTTATAGTGAATTTCATCCTAAAACATTTTTTTATACAAACGTAAAATTGCTCGACCGGGTACATATTTTTAAACATGAAATTTATAGTCCGTTTTCAACCTTAGTCAATATTTCAAAGATTTGAGTATTCTAAATTCATTGAATGTGCTTTTCAAATATGAATCGTATTTACGATGGAAACAAATGCTGAAACCTCTATAGCCTGCCAAAACACCTATGTTATGAAAAAAAAACACCGGTACCCACTTTAGGATAAAATTACTCTGTTTGTTAACATCTAGGATTCTTTCCAATTTCTGCTACATGTTCTGAAGACCTTGTAAAAATAAACAAGAAGACTACATTTACTACATTTATTTTACCTCAAGAATCATAGAGCCGGATATGAAGATTCTTTAATCTTCAATTAGATTACTGGTCCCACTAGAATTTTTTGAATACTTTTACTATTTTCGAGTGATTACTGGAACAAGTTCAGTACCTTGTTCAGTACTGAACAGGGTAACCACCGGAAGTGACCACAGGATTGTACGAGTCAAATTAAGCTGAGCAGGAAGACCGACAGCAACAGACCGTGGAAGAGCCCATCGGAAATTATTGGCTTCCAGCAATGCATCACAAATAAGCTAAATGGCACTGAAGTAGAAGAGAACATCAATGTCTTAAACGAGACCATCACTACTGCCCTGCTAGAGAGCCAAAACGGATACTGCCCAACAA
>WYDF02276048.1:0-17587 GCA_009867245.2 Adranes taylori | reverse complement strand
CCTGATCTTATTCTACATAATGAAGTACGTTGGCTCAGTAAAGGCAAAGTTCTTGCAAGATTTGTAAATTTAATTGATGAAATAGAAAATTACCTCAATACCAAAAAACATAATTTTGTTGAACTAGCGGACCGTTGCTGACTGGTGGATTTGGGCTTCATCACAGACATAATGGAAAAATTGAATTATTTAAAGTTGGAGCTGCAGGGAAAAGGCACATATTTAGCTGAAATGATAGGGTCTGTAAATTCGTTTAAAGCTAAACTGGTTTTGTGGATATCACATCTGCAGAAAAAGTCACTCGTGCATTTCCCAAATATGAAGAAAATGATAGGCGACGGTGACATTGACTTGTCATCATTTGTTATCAACCTTCAACTACTTCAAGACCAGTTTGAAAATCGATTTCAACAGTTTACTATCATCGAGCCAATGGTCACCTTTTGTATCAATCCTTTTACTTGCCAAGTAAAAGTAACCGAAATAGCTACATATATTGCAGAGCTTATTCAAGTAAGAACAGAAGAATTAGAGCTAGAAATTTTGGACCTTCAGAACGACATTGTCCTAAAATCCAATGTATCAGATGAGAACTTGTGGAATATAGTTGACAGAAACAAATTTCCATTCTTGAAAAGAACAGCATACAAAATAAAATCGTTTTTCGGTTCCACATACTTGTGTGAATCATTGTTTTCGACAATGAATATCATAAAATCAAAGTACAGATCTCGACTTACAGATGAACATCTTGATGATTGCTTACGAGCAAGAATATCATCATACTCTCCTAATTACGAAGCAATTGCCAATTAAATGCAATGCGAACGATCACATTGACTTTGAGATTTCTATTTTTTATAAAGAATGTTTATACTATTATTTACTACTTATTATTTATTGTACATAAAAATATAAACAATAATTTTTATATTTTATAATTATAATTTTGGAATTAAATATTTTTTTCTGCATTATGTGCATTATTATCCAACTATAAATTTACCTTGAAAAAATAATTGGTGCTCTTGGCCGCCGCGCGACCGGCATTCTAGAATGTGCTCTTGGGTGCAAAAAGGTTGGGGACCCCTGACCTAGACAATGTTCTAATGTCTGTCTTTCGGCGTTCCAAGACTCGCAGCTAAAGATGATGTTTTCCACATTGTATTTATAGCCACCGCTGAGCTACTCACAGCAATCGGATGCTCTTTGGCTAATACGAAAGAGATATTCTCCAATAGTATTCTTACCGTTAGCATTTGCATGAGGCAGTAGCTGAGGCTAGTAGCTGGCGTTTGGCTTCACACCACGCTTGGATATTGAGTATCAGCCGAAATGTCCATCTACCCTTCAAAGAACTCTGCCACTCTTTTTGCATTTTTTACAATAACACTGGATGCTCTTCTTTGGAGGTTGTACCCCGCAGATGTGCATTTGCTCTCTCTAGAGCCAATAATTTTATTTGTGCACCGTGCAACTGCTGCGATATGATACAGAGTGCGTCAGAAGATACCGTCCTGCAAGCGCAGATAACTCCTAGCAGCCCAGTGCGTTGAGCTATTTCCAGCAGTCCAGTTACCCATACCGGCGCATCATACAGAGCAGCAGACTCTACTATAGTATCTAGAAGTCTACGTTTAGCGGTCCTAGCTCCAGCTATACGGGACATAAGACTGGAGATGTAATGCTAACTCCGCGCACTTTCTCAGTCGCGTACTTTACATGGACTCCCAATTGCACTGATTTATCTGGCACTATTTCCAGATATTTGACCTCTTTGCTAAAAGACACAGAATGTCCGAGTGCTCTAATGTTTTTCTTTGAGACTCTTCTTAGTCCAGTTAGCCATATAGCCTCAGTGCTAACTGGAGTTGATTCCTAGCTATCCATCGCTCGATTATTTTAATTGCTGCATTTAGATTTAGTTCGAGCTCGTGTCCAGTTCTGGAAGTTGCCATAACAGCAACGTCGTCAGCAGAATCAAACAGCCTAATACTAATACCTTTTGGGTACTCTAGTCGAAGCAAGCCGTCATATATTGACGTTGCATAGAATTGGACCAAGGACTGACTCCTGTGGAAGTCCACAGCTAATCTTTCTTTTTCGCTCTTTGTCCTCAGGTGTAGTATAGCGGAGGACTCTCTCTGAGAGGTAACTAAAATGGATTGCGCATTGATATGGTGGTGTTTCTTTTCCTTCGAGCACTTTCTTTATGCTGCTCTACCCAGCAGTATTGAATGCTTTTTTAACATCCGGGAAAACCAGCGCACACAGGTCTCTTTTATGTCTCGTGCCAGCCTTAGCTGTTCTTCCTACTTCTATAACTGCTTCTACTGTGGATCGCCTTAGACGTTTCACCAGTTTTGCTAGTTTGCATATACGTCTATACTCGTCTGTACCTTTTCCATTTGGAATCAACATAACGCTTTGCGTCTTTACATGATTTTGGGAATGTTCCCGCTAGAAGTATACTATTGTATACATATAGGAGCACTGATGGATTAACCTCTACAGCAGTTGAATCACACGACTTGGAATTCCATCAGGGCGAGGTGATTTGGCGTCCTTTATTTTGGCGGTTGCTTGTTGCAGTTCTTTTAGACCAAAAGGTCCTCCATTTTCTTAAAATCAAGTGGGCCATTTCTCATCAGGGTTAATCCTTACTGGAAACAATTCCCCTACGATTTCGTTGATATTTTCGGGTGGAACGCACCTCTTGTGAAGACGTTTGGTTACCACCTTGTAGGGTAGTCCCCATGGATTTTTCTCTATGGGCATCAGAAGTTCTCTCCATCACCTGTCCTGGCTTTGCTTAATAGTAGAGCGTAGGGTTTTGTGCGCTTCCTTGTCGCAGCATGCGCTGATATTTGCGCCTGTCTGCATTGGCCGCTCTGTGTAACTCACCTAACTGCGGCGTCCACCAATACGCTTGCATTTTTCTCGTTCTTTGCTGAAGAGGGATATTGCGGTCACAATATTGCGTAATACGTGTAATAAGTTGACGAGTCATATTGCTTGCGATACCTTGGATTTGGTCACTGTTAATCACTGTCACTGTTAATCATTATTAATTATTATCTGGTTCATGCAAAAGAGCTAAGAACACAGGCACGCTAGGATGTAAATGACGTAAATCAAAATAGCCTCAGACTAAATAGGGCCGACAAAATAGCCTAAGACTAAATAGATCCTATCAAACAACACTCATAAATATAGCTTTTTCTTCTTCCTTACATGCCGTCTTCTAACATTTGTTGATGAAAGCATGAATGGTGGAACGTGTAAGCGGTGATAGTAGCTGTCCTACACCACTAGAATCTTAGAAGAAATGCATTATAAACGCCTTCTGATAAAATACGTTGAACTGATATCCAATCAAATTTGTTGAAAGCACCAAAAGAGTGCAAAGTGTAAGGGTTTATTGAAAATAAGTAGTGGAAAAATCCGTTAACGATTTTTCCAGTAAAGAATTTAAACTGCCTCCACAAAGGAAATACGTTAAGTCGTAAAACTTAGAATAATAAAATTAAAACAAAATGTCGTTACCAATATTAAAATGCGAAAATATGCTATACAGTTATAAGATAAAGGATCTCGCTAGCTTTTTGGCGCCAGTGATGTATGCTTTCAGAATGAACACGTGATAAATTAGCGTAGCTATATGTTTTTCTATTCTGATCGGATGTTGTTTACAATTATATCTTTCTCACGGCGGCAGGTATCTTGATTTTGTTATCATGATTTGTATTTTATTTTTAAATGTATTAAATCTTTATAATATTGTATTAATATTATTGTATTATTTACAATTTGGCAATAATTTTTACTAGACTGAATTTATTTCTTGGTAATTACATTTGTTTGAATTAGATTTTGATTAGTCAATTTATATTTTATATTAGCGGATTACTCATTGAATTGACGATTTATAAGCGAATTGTTTATTGCAATCGTTAATTGATTTAATTAATGATAATGCGGTATAAAATATTATTTTGAATGAATTGTTGCGATATGTTGTAATATGTTGTACGTTTTTATGCCAATAAAGGTGATTATTATTGCGCAGTTAATTATAAATTTGCTTTTAAAATTTATAAACCACCCGCTTGGAACAAAATGTTACGAATCTCCTTTTCAGATACATGATCTTTTTACTAACTTTCCGCATATACGAAATTTGCGTGCAACAAATAATGGAAAATTGGAAATACTAAAATCTTAATACTTAACCTGGCTTTATTCTGTCGTCCATATTAAATTTCATGCTTCACAATGCTTGTCGACTCATAAGTGAAAACAAATTATTAATATTGAATTACGAATTTAATTATTTTAATGAAGGCATTGTATGTAGGTTGAGTAGAATATATCTTACTACTGAAATACGGTATTTGATTGTTAAATTAGTTGAGCGCTAATTTGTCTAGCGCTTCTCTCTGACCCAGGTGCCTAATATGAAACTAACAATAGTTATAATTTATTGGCTGATTTGCAAATGATATATGACACAACGCAGTTAATTTCTAGTTTATATTTATTTAGTTTAAGCTTATAATTATTGTAAGAACGCGGTAAGTTAGTCAAGTGATAAATTATTATTAAATTAGGTGTAGAAAAATGTCTTATTAGAGTTCTTAGGAATCAGGTAACCAAAAAGTTCTTGTATATAACCAATACCTTTTTTAAGCTCCTTGCAAGGAGGTTGTATACATGGAAATTACCAGCGAATCCAGAAGACTGAACAGTACGAAACCAGATACACCTTATCTTACTCAATTGGCAACTAAAACGTTATGTTAAATCAGTGAAGACTATGTGAAGACGTATGAAAGGAAAGTAATGCAGATGTGAATGAGAGGATTGTTAAAGAAGTATATGTGGAAGATAGAAGAAGGTTATACAAGAGATGTGAATGGTCTATGTATGAGTGGTACTATAGAATTTTTGGACGGATAAAAATTGAGGTTGAATTTGAGCCAATGGATGGAAGAACAGCGATTGGGCGCTAGGAATTGCCGGATGTATATGCGGCATAAAGGGAAGACTAGGGGGTTAATGGTTTTTTTTTTTTTGAAGAGATTAGAAAGAGGAAAAGGTAGAAGTTAGCGTAAGATAGAAGAATGTGGGTTTAATGAGATGTAGGAAAGCAATTAAGGAATATGATAAGCAGAAGGAGGTATGGAGGGAGTGGAAGAAAAGAAAGTGCGAGAGTATGGAAGAAGACAATGAGAATGGACAGAGAATATGTGGTTAGAAATTAAGCATAGGATTTAAAAATGAAGAAGGGTGGTGAAATTGTATTAGTTTTTTATCTTTCATATACCATATGCGTACGAAGTGCGCATAGGTATGAGAAAGATAAAGGATTCATGTTTTGAGAATTTTTCCTATTTCACCTGAGTACGTCTCTTGTATTCAAATCACTGCAAATCGTAAATACGTAATTTGAAGAGGAACAATTTACACATAAGGACCAATTTACCGTAAAAAATTTCGAAACATTTTTTTTGGTGAAAAATTTAAAAGAAGGGTGCATTTTTCAGTGTTTGTATGTTCGGATGTTTAAAAATTGCTTCTAGGATGTCCAAAAAAAGCTGGACAAAAATGAAACTTATGGAGCAGATGTAAGTCTAAGGGACCTCACTTTTACCGATGTGAGCAAATCAATATACTGAACCAATTTTGAGCAATAAAAAAAATGTCATAACCACACCGTCCGCCATCTTAAAACATAATGTTGTTTATTTTGTTGATGCCAATAAAGGTTTAAAGTAAATAGAGATAGAAGCTGTGAAGATAGATGACGTTTAACCAAATGCGATAAGTTATATCCAGCACATTGAAAAGCACGAATGTATTACATCAGAAATATTTCAACTAATGGACGTAAGAAGGATAGTGATAAAAGTAGATACAAGCAAATTAATAGTCTAATCCAGAAAAAAATGTCGGTTAGCAAAAGAAAATTAGCGCAAAATAAAATGGGTGGAAATTGAATTTCTACAAGAAGAATATGTCGCAACTAATAATAAAGATGACCCAAATACGACACAAACGAAAAGCGACCATTTTAAGAGATTCCAATAAGCAAGTTATCATAGGATTAGAAAATAAACTACAAAGATGGAAGGAATATGTTGAGTTACTGTTTAATGACGATAGGCCAGATCTCATTGAGTTTGCTATCACGGAAGGAATTAATGGACTCTATATAACTAAAGAGGAACTTAAAGCGTAATGAAACTTCAGAGAAATAACAAAGCAATGAGCCCATATGGTATTTATGCCGAAACGCTCAAACTAATAGCAGAAAACGATGTTACTAGTCTGAAATTATCCACCGATCTTTTTAGTGGTATTTATACTTCTGGAATTACACGACTGGCTAAAATACATCTTTATCACATTACCTAAAATATCTAATTTTTCAGAATGCGACGACTACAGAATGATAAGCCTGATGCCCCACGTGCTGAAAGTTCTCCTGAGAATAATGCATGCAAGAATTCATAAGAAGTGTGAATTCAAACTTGAGATAGATGAATCAGTCGTACATTTAATTGCCAATTTGTATTGGAATCAGACCGTGGAAGTTAAATTAGAACAATCAACTTCAGAAGAGGCACCAATTAAAAAAGTAGTAGTGAAATGTGCTATTACCGCTGCTTTTCAATATGTACTCAGAGACACTTTTTAAAGAAGCTCTGACTGATATAGCTCTTGATATCAAAATCAACTGAGCTTTTATTGACAACATAAGATATAACGTAACAGTCTCAATGAACTACAGTATTTTTAACCTTGCTGTGGAGCATGTGAAGAAAGCGGCTTGTATATGAATACGTCAGATACCAAAATGATGGTATTTACAAAAAAAGTGATGGAAGCTGTATTAAAAATTCACCATCCAGAAGCAGTTGAACGGATATCTACATTTAAATACCTTGGTACCAACATTAACGACAAGTGCGACAGCAACAAACAAATTTGAGCTAGAATTGAGAATACTAGACAAACTTTCCTTAGCAATTTAGAAACTCTTTACTAACAACACGTTACCATTCGACCTAAGAATAAGCATGCTACGTTGCTATGTTTTTCCAGTTTTTTTTACATAGCATTGAATGCTGGACCGTCACCTCGACTATGGAAAGGTGTATAGAAGCATTGGAGATGTATTCGTACCGGAGAGATCTCAAAATTCCTTGCACCGGCAGAGCTACCAATATTGAGGTCTTAGAAAGAATGAACAAAGAAAAGGAGCTACTAAATACAGTCAAAAAAAGAAAGTTTCAATAGATCTGTCATATTATGAGAGGAACATGATACTTCTAAAGCTAATTATTGAAGTTAAAATCAGCGGAAAGAGATCAGTGGTACAACCTTAATGCTGAATGCTGAATGCTGATTTGTATGCACTTTCACTGAAATTTTCCGCGTAGCAGTTTTGAAGATCCAAATCGCCAGCTTTCGTTACGAGATGGCAGACAAGAAGGAGAAGAAGAAGAAATAACAGACAAGAAATTTTATTAACTTATTTTAAGATTGCTTTCATAAGTGCTTTAACCCATTAGTGCCTACAATTTTTTTTTGAATAAACTAAAAAACTTGTTTATGAAACTTTGTTCAGATCCTTATTTTAATTAAAATGATATAACTTACTTAGGGTCTATAATATACGATAAGCGACGTATGTTTATGTACTCAATCGAGAACAGTGGGCTCAACCATGATGTTGTATGAAACAATCCCTCTCTATGCTCCATCACTACACCGATTACTGGCAGGAACAGAAGCTGAACGTCTTTCCTTAGTTATGATTGATTTACTGTATGTACTCAAGTAGTGTCGTGCTATATATCTTTGAAAGGATAGAAGATCCATATGTATAAATAGAGGCCACCACCATTTTTTCCACGAATATTTATGCGGTAATTATTTACGCATTGGTCCAACTTGTCGACTCCGCCCATACACCTGTTGTATGTTTGAAAAACTAAAGGTTACGATATGTCTACTTTTGATGATGCTGCACTTGACTAGCGTGTCACTTTACTCAAAGGAAAGACAGAATCATAATTTGTTGCCCTACATTGTTGACCCTTCATCGAATGAAAAGTAGCTGAGAACTTTCATCATATTTCATCTCATAATATCTACGCTCCTTATTTTTGAAACTTTTCTGATAGATAAATGAGCATTTTTTAGTTGATTATCTCTAACTGTGGCCCTGGCTCTTATTTTCATTTCCTTCGGTATTGCTAAAAGATCATAGGTTGTAAGAAAGTCGTCAAAGAACACTTGATGAACAGATGGAACTACCACGGCTTCCAGTAAATCCATTACCACTTTTGAACCTAATGGCATCTTCTATTGTGATACGGCTGAATTCTTCATGCCACAATAAATATCCAAGGGAAAACAATATCCGATGCTGCTACAAAGCATTCAATCCTTGATGCCGAATCGAAATGGGTTGCGTTTGATAAATTGTTTAGTCGACTTGTGTCTAAAGTAACAAACCATTGCCTCATCGCTTGACATAAATCAATTGTTAACAAATTCTTCACTGCAGGAACTTTTAATTCAAAATATTCATAAGTGGGGGCAATTTACACATTTTGTCGAATTTGTCCCAATTATTATAATCAGCAACCTTCAATAAACTTCCTTATATCGAAGAATCTATTTCTTGACATTGCATTTGATTTAAGTGGAATATAACCATCTTCGTCCGAACTCCAATATAGTCCTTCATGAGGTAACTTATGGTATGCGTTGAAAAGTAAAATACCTATAAATATTTTCATGTCGGCATTAGACACGAAAAAACTATGGGCGTTTATTTTTGGATTGAATATAAATTAGTTTACTCAACAATAAGATTTATTTCATCGTTATCCATCAGTTTTTTAAACACTTCAACAGAATTTAAACCTTCTAGATCTCCTTTCAATAAAGTTCGTCGTTCCAAACATCCCTGTGTACCTTCCATAGTGATGCCCAAGTTTTTATTGGTCCACTTTGGTTCAAATATTTTTTGCTTCACATTTACTTGATTACTTTGTTGCAGCTTCTTCGATAAATCATGCCTTAGCATCTTCCAATTCGTGATATTAGCGATATTTCGTTATCACTTATCAGTATTTTTAGGAATTCAGGTATCTCATTCGGAAGCGTGTTGTGGTTTTCAATAAAGTCTTCAACAATATCTTCCGCATCAGTTTGACCATCAACATTTGGCGGTATAATAATCAAATGAACAACACGGACACTTTCTGATCTTTCTAAGACATCTACAGTTGATCTTAGATTGGAATATCTTTTTCCTTAAGATTTAGTTTAATAGTTGATAAACCTGAATCGTCCATTATAAGGCTCTAGAAAGAAAGTTTGATATCAGTACAATATTTCTTTTCGAAAGGCTCTTGTAGTTCACACTAGCCCACTGTAGTCAACTGAGTACAGCAAAAAGTGTCCTTTCACAGCCTTTCATTGTTGAGTAGGGGTTATTTCAGTATAAACAAAATAAACTCAGGTGTTATACTTACATGATACAATATCCAAAGTCACTTTAAGTGGCGATGGCATCAAGTAGCAAATAAATGGAACAGCCGTGTATTGAAGCGTGGTTCATTATTAAACGGCTATTTTGAAATAAGCCCATAAGAGTCTTTAATGGTAGTCGAAAAACAGTAATTGGTATTACAGAAACCTGCATACTCGACGGACTTGGGATGTGGCCGCTGAGTGTAGCTATTCACTTATAGATGACGTCAACTTTGAGATAAAGCTGATTATATTTTGCGTCCTTAAACGAGTACAACGGGTACTAAAGGGTTAATTTTATTTGGAACACCAATACTCGACTTTCAAGCGTTATAAAACACTTTTTGTATTTGAGTATTTCTGTATTAAATGGTCTCTTCAATATACATGAATAAAATTATTTATGTAAGTATATTTGAAAGCCAATTGGTTTAAATATCGCACAGGCATCTAAAGAGAAAAGAGCACATCTCTAGATTCAAAAGGACGAGGCATATTCAAAATTAGATTTCGAAATATGAATGGTTGATCATATCAGCGGTGCTTTTATTTCCTTTTTACAATTTATGTTCCAATCAGTCCGTATTCCAAAGTGCGTACATCATAAAAGGTATCCAATAATCATTCTACAGAAACATCCCCTATATATAAAGTATATGCCTTTAATATAAGCCCGTAATTCGCATAAACGTAAAAGAAATTTGTGACATCAAAATAACGAACTATTTAGTTTCAAGTGTATATAAGCCAATCATTTTTATGTTTGACAAAAATCAAAAAGCTAGTGGGATTGAAAAATTCTGGGATCTACATATGTAAAAATAAATATAAAAAGTGATAACTGCCTTTTGAGCCTAGATTGGACTAGACTTTGCACAATTGTAACAAATAAATCTAGTATTTTGGTGAAGGTCGAGATAAATTTATAGACGAGGAAACAATGGCTGGAATTGGACACCGTAGGCTTAACAACGGAGAGTGCGAGGTGATGAATATAAATAAAATTTAGGTTAGATTTAAGGAAAGTCAGAGAAGGCCTAGGTTCGTTGTGAATACGAAAAAAGGTGCAAAGAAGACTTATCCAAGCGTTACCTCATTATCTTTATCTAGAGTAGAGAAAAATTGTAGAGGAATAATTCTTGTTTCGCTCATAAATTTTCTAATTTCTATTTTATTTCTGTAAGGAGTTATTTTTATTTAAGAATGTTGATGTTAAGGAATATATTGTAAAGATGCCATTAAAGGTTTTTGAAATAGTTATTATCCTGAGCGGCAAAACAATTTCAAAAGCAATAAAGGATTTTGCAAGACTAAGCATAAACCCAAAGGCATAATGAAAAAAGCTTATTTAGCTATAAAGAGTAACATCTAATATACTAATTTTATACCTAAGTTTTTTATTATGTCGTTACACCACATTTTTAAGGGGTAATGAAGTGGGGATTTTGCTGAGATGAACAATTTCCTGAAGCAAATTTAAAACGTATCGGGGGTTAAATTCAAGAAAGCATTTTGATAAAATATAATAATTAATATAATTAATATCAAAAAATTATGTATAGCAATTCGCGTTGAATTCCAAGAATCAATACGAATTTCACGATTGTAATAGACTTTACTGTAATTTAAATTTTTTAAATAGTTTATAGACTAAGATAATCTGCTTGCATTAGGTTATATTTAATTTAACTCTTTATTTTTTCCTGTAGCATCTCCCCCTTATAGCTAAAATGACGTCCCAGTCATTTCCACGTCAGTGACATTTTACGTACGTTATACTATATGAACAACTGTCGTAAAACTTCTGTTTACTTAGTCTGCTGTTTGATTTAATTAAGAGAATTTGATTTAATTAATCATCCGTTAACGAGTTAACAGAAAACTTAATTTAATTTAGTTATTGAATTGAATCCTACAATTGATTTATTTCATTTTATTTGTTACGTAATGCAAATTTGAAATCTTAAAATGCCTTAAAAATATTATTTGAGAATTAATAAAAATAATTACTTAATTTTAAATTAAATAAATATTTAAATCAGCAATAAATAAATAAATGCAAAAGAGTCACACCGCGTAATACGTTAGTCAAATCTTAGGGGAACCTTGACCGATAAAATTACGGATGTGGCGAAATGAATATCAAAAAAACAACTTCAACTTTATTGACATAAATAAACAATATATACACAGAATTTAAACTCTATAACGTGCTTAATTAAAAAGTATCTGTTTTTAATTTGTCATATACAAAATAATGTCTATCGAAATTATAATTGGCATGTATAAACTAACTCTTTAATAAATAAACTCTTTGAACTAGATAGATTGTCCACCTGGAAGCATAAGTTAAGTATTTCGTATTTTGTGACTGATGCTAATCTCTCAGCTACCTAGCAAATATGTCAGCTTTTTTACCCAAACCCATCCCTTAAACTGACTGGAATATTGAGGTTGTAGACCATACCAAAAAAATTCTGTAAATTTTTTCAACAGGTGTCAAAACCATTGAAAACATGCCTAGTACTTAATTTGAAATGTTTAATTATTATAATGAAAATAAAATAAAATAGAAACGTTATTCTCCGTTATATTTTTTTATAACATCCAGATGAAATGTAATTTGATTGTCTTTCCTGGAAGTTCCTCCCACCCTCTGTGGCTTAGGAAGAACGGTAATTATGTCGCAAGCTGAATATATTTGATCTTCCTTAGCAAATTTCTGACTTCCTCTAATACGAGTTAGGAAGTTACCCATGAAACCATTTGAATTTTCTGATGGTAATCACATAACATTTTGACACCTTCTTTATTTTTCTGTCTTCACCTTAACGACACAGTTGTCGCCAATTTTTGGGCTAGAGTTCCTCAGTTTATCTTCATTTTCATCACTACCTTCTTCTTCTTGATCAGTAACCAAAGATAGCAAAAAGTCTTCGTTAGTGAAAACATTTTGATCCAGTGGATATATCCCTGTTACTCTAAAGCTTTATGTATGTTTATCAACACTTGAAGTCATCGAACTCAACCGCTCGACAGAAACTCTTTCTGTCCTCTAAAGGCTTATTATGATGATTTATGTGACAATTGGGACACTACTCATCCTGCCCAGATTGTCGCCGAATACCAAGTAGTCAGTATCTTCAGACGGGGCGGGGCGGTAAGCTTAACATATGAATATAATTTTTTTTTTGCAAAAGCAAAAAAAAATCCTGGGAAATATGGTTGGGAAATATGATTGTCTAAAATCAACAAAACTGGGCTTTCTTTGGAAGGATTTGTATATTTTTTAAAATGATTAAGAAATCTAAGAATTTTTCTGTGTTCATGTAGCCAGAATTAGTAACAACCATTGTAGATCCTACTGTTGCATCATCCTACTGTAGTAACAAATTGATTCTTTTACGTGCAAATATAAAGAAAGATGACACAAAATGTCCGGACACGCGCATCGAACAAGCTACCGTAGCTGTTGTTCCCTGCTCGGCAGCAACTTTCTGGGCCAATTCACTTTTTCCAACCGGAGCTACATGCTTTGGCAACTTATTAGAAACTGTTTTCAATCAACTCTCGTTCATGTTATATATTCTGTTCGGAGGAAACAGGTATTTCTCCAAAACAAGCTTCAAATTATTGAAATATTATGAAAGTTGGGTTCTATCGAACCCTATAGTTCTAGCTACACTAATCTTCCTTGGAGTTCGAAGTGACAACCGATTTCGTTTCATAAAATCTCTAGTCCAGTACCTCCCTGCTAATTTGGAAACGTTGTTGAATGGATTTTTAATTTGGTTCTCTTCATGAAAATGAGACGCTAAAAAACTTTGCAGTGATTAACAATTTGTTTCTCTTGTTTATGTGTAAAAACTCTTTTGAACCGCCCTAATGACTTAACGCGATTTGTACCTTTTTATTCCTTTTACTCACCGAAGGCTCACCGAAGGCCAGACTTTTACCAATCTCTCTAAATGATTTGTTATGTTTTCTCATCTCCTTAGCCTGATCCAGGTTTCATAGACTTCACAGCTTCATTTTTCCGCATTGTTTCGTGAAAAATCTAAAGATTTAATCTCAAAATAAAATCTTTGGCATTCTAACATTATAATGGGGCAAAGGTATTTATACGGATGTTTGCCCCATAAACATTCCGGGTGTTTACCCCCATATCAATGCATGCTTGGAAAAAATGCATCATCCCTGAAGTTTAATTTTGTATCGTGTTTTATCAAATAGTAGCTAATGTATATGAACTTTCTAAATGCATTATACTATAACTTCAAAATAAGCAAAAAATAATTACGCTTTGCTTAAATTTTAATAAAACTTAGATCAAAACAAATAAAAACAAATCTTACCTCATTTTTCTCGAAAAACAAGCACTAGAAGAAAACCTTCCATCACAAGTGTAGCAGTCATCAGCTGGCTCCTCCGTTTAGCCGACATAACAACAAGAAAAAAATAAATCACATGCGGATTTTGTCCTCACTGGATCTTTGCCCTCACTGGATCTTTGCCCCCACCTACCCTATACGTGACCTACAAATATTATATAGTAGTGTCTGTTTGATATGATACAAAAACAATTAACTTATTTTGCTCGCTATTTTAATTTAATTCGTGCATAAAAATAAATTAATTCTTTATTGATAAATTTAAATTATAAATTATCAAAAAATTAAAAAGAAAATAAAAAAAATATTATGACTGAATTTTTTATGATATTTTCATGTTCACTTTTGATTGAATATGTAATAATATAAATCTTTTAATGTTAAACTATTTTTAGTATTTAATCAATTTTAATATATTTTTGAATGGATCTCGTATAAAATATTAAACGTAAGTAAAACATAAAATTAGTATTACATAAAGTAATTTTGTAATACTAATTGGATATATTTTCGTTTTCATACTACAATGTGACATATTTTTATAATAATAGAATTTTCTAGAATCTTAATTATCTGACGAGACCGACTTTTAATTAAATCGTATGTAAAACAATTAATATTTAACGAGTGTTTATATCAAAGAGAATATGTTTTTAAATACACTTATTTAAATTACAATAAATTGTTGTTCAACTAAGGGTCAACATGGAAAAATTCTACAAAATTTTTATATTTTATTTTAACTAAAATATATTATTTTCTTAAAATTTAACAAATTTAATTTGAATTCTTTAGTGAGTTCGAAGTTATTACGTTTACGAATTATTATAATTTAGAAAGATAAACAATATAAAAGTATTATTATGATATACAACGTGTCTAAAATTCTATTTGATGATTTTTCCAGATTACCAGACAGATAGACGTTCAAATGCTCACATGTAGGTGTATTATTGTTTTAATTTTATTGACAAAATATGCAGATATATACTATTCGCATTTCATTGAACTGGGTCTATTATGATTTGATTTTCTTTTAAAAAATATTAGTTAAACATTTTATTTTCTTATTATTAGGTGAGCTAAATTGTTTAAACTTTTAACACACTTGTATTTTTCATTCATTTTGTATACTCCTATATTGTTAATTAATCATAAGAATAAAGGAGTTAATTTTTAGCGTTATTACTAAGTACCTCGCATCTTATTTTGATCTAATCTTAATTTCCATGCGTTACTGCAAAATATATTAATAGATTGCGTACTACTCTAAATCAATTAGTTTTATTAAATTTAAGATTTAAACCATAAATTTAAGGCAAATACTTAAGTAATTATTCAAGTTTAATTCAAATTCTTTCCAAGCTGCCACAATTGCGGTAGACTTTTAAATGTATTATCCCAATTGTTTCATTGCTTATATCAACTTTTTTTTTTGTAAAAAATTAATCCTGTTTAATTAGAAATTAATGAATGAATTTATAATATAAAGGTAATGCTATTAACAATGATGCAAGCCACTGTATACAAGATAATATATTTATCTGTATTTCTATTTATTTACTATTTTTATTTTTACTATTGTACTTATCTGATAATTATTGTATTTAATCTATTATGCATGTATTTTGTTATAAATTTGATCTTAAAGTTTTTAATACTCAATAGTTTAATTTCTGTTTCTAGTTTATTATATGCTTTAATGACCCTAAAGGATACTGAATTTTGTGCAGCTTTGCTGGATAAACCTTGTCTTATTCCTTGTTTCACAAAAATGTGTATCTTTGTTAAATGTGCAATTTATGTATGAAAATTTTTCGATTGAACTTTTGGTCTTTATATTTTATTTCAATGCGCTTACCACTGTTTGCTTCTTTTTATCTTCGGCGTGTGATTTAGTTTGGCTCTTGATTACAGATGTACCACACTAAATCGATTTAAATTTATTAGAATATAATTTATAGACTAAGTTAACCTGCTTGCATCAGATTATATTTCATTCAACATTTGATTTGTTCCTGTACGTGGGAATATTATTAATGGCGTTGTGTAGTTTTTCTTAATTTTTATGTAAATAATAAATTAAAACATATATTTAATTTTTTTTGTTTCAGATGACGAATTAATAAAAAACGTAGTGAACAGGTGATTCAACATTTTGTAAGTTTTATGCTTTCAAATTATTTTCCGTTCTCTATATGAGTTTCTCTTTAGACAGATTTACTATTTAGAATGAAATATGTGAAATTTCAGATTACTTAAACTATTTGTTTTAAAAGTTTTCAGAGCTAGATCTACAATTATCGTTATATTCGTGCTTTAGATATAACCTCAAGCAATTTTTAATCTGATATAAGTATTCAAGTTTTGAAAACATAGCGGCATTTTTAAAATTTATATTTTAAACTTGGAAGACTGTTTTAAAATGATACATTATGATGGTTACTATGTTTAGCAGATTATGTTGTTTGTTCTTTTGTTGTAATGTCTATCTATTTAAAGTTGAAGTTAAATAACTTGTGCGAGTTTTCTTCGAGAGACAAGTTGTCAAAACTATAAGCATTACATGATTTCTTTTTCAAGCCAGTGCTTTCTGAAATTATTTGATAAATCAGTGATTCTCAAAGTGTGCGTCACGAAATTTATTTGATGGGTTGCAGAAAATGGATGGTAGATAATTTTTTTACTTATTTTAAAAAATTTACTGTGGATTCTGTTCTGAAATATTAGAAATAAAATACCACTAACACTACAAGTCTAAATCCTCCAAATATGGTCACCTAAAACACCCCAATAATAGAATCCATATGAACGCTAGAACCCCTAGGCTGTATGTCAGAAAATGGTCCGAAAGGGTTGAAATGATTGTTTAAACTTTTAACACACTTGGTATTTTTCATTCATTTTGCATACTCCTATATTGTTAATTAATTATAAGAATGAAGGAGTTAATTTTTAGCGTTATTACTAAGTACCTCGCATCTTATTTTGATCTAATCTTAATTTCCATGAGTTACAGCACAATATATTAATAGATTGCGTACTACTCTAAATCAATTAGTTTAATTAATTTTTAATAAATTTAAGATTTAAACCATAACTTTAAGTTAAATACTTAAGTAATTATTCAAGTTTAATTTCTTGTAATATATATATATATATATATATATATATATATATACATATGTTTGTTTTTTTTTAAAAAAATATATGTTACAAATGAAATTGAACGAGCTTTTGGTGACCCATAGAATAAAGTTTATTCAAGTGTTCTATCTTTTATAGTTCCTGAAATATATTATCATTTTTGCCGCGACCAGCGACATGGTTCAGTTGCCGCGGCCAGCGATGTGGTCAAATTGCCGCGACCAGCGATATGGTAAAATTGCTGCGACCGGATGGTCGTAGATTGTACGATAATGAAGACAGTACTATTTGCCAACAACCTTATCTTTCCGTTAAGAATGTTATTAATTTCGGGGAATCCTGGGAAGGCCACGACTCTACTGTGTGTAAATAGACAGAAGACTATTATAGGTCGTCCATACACACGCACATAGCGAATTTCGGCGGCAGTTCCCCACAGTCTACACCAACCGTCTCGAGACACCACGACAACAATACATAATAAATGGATAATATAT
>WYDF02276037.1:0-13233 GCA_009867245.2 Adranes taylori | reverse complement strand
CCCAGCACACGAGAGCGGGCACGCGGACCACCACGGCGCGGGGCCTCATGGGGCCGCCCGCCGGCATAGCCCGCCGGGGATGTAATCGCTATATTCTTATTTAACAAAATTAAAAAGGAAAAGACTAAAATCAGTGTACACTAAAATCAGTTTGTCGTACCACATGGCAATGATTGCTTGCTGAAATAAAAAATTTCTTACAAGAGCCGAAAAAGTTGTTACGAAAAGTAAACTGGATCAAATTTACATATGACAGGGAAAAGTGTATTCTATAATCAAAAGAAATAGAATCGGCACCAGAAATAGGCAAAGAAATAGCCGATCTAACCAAATTCATGCAAGAAAAAATAGAAAAGAATTTCAGCTTAGTGGCATAAGAAAACAGATGCGTATTATACAAAAAACGGACAGGAATGGATATGAAGGAAAAACTAAATGATAAAGTAATAACACACAAATACAAAAGGGAAGATAAATAGATGGTGACATAAAAATGGTAAATCAACTGGAACAAATCAATTGAAGAAGCCTGTGTAGAGGACTGAGGGGAAAATTGTGGAAGTTTCTCAAACGTATTAGAAAGAATCATGAGGAAAAGGTGCCCGTCAAAGATGTAAATGGAAAACTAGTCTAGTAACCTATTCAGCAATTCTTGAAAGTAGGAGAGATTGAGAAATTTGCTGAAGAAAACGACACCTTACTAACATAACAAATGGGCTTTAATGGACAAATGGGCTAATTTGAATATATTTGTTTCCAAAGCTCGGGAAAAATGATATACGGTATACGCGGCATTCCCAGACGTGGAGAAGGCTATATGACCGAGTATGCATAGATGGGTTCATTTTTAACTTGCATGCACTCAAGTTTCCTCCCGAAATTACACAATTTGTACAAGATTTTCAAATTAAGTTTCGTAAGGAATTATCATCAAGGAAAACAGCAGAAGAAGGCTTGCCACAAGGTTGACTGCTCTCACAATTTCTGTTTAATATCTATATGAGCAACATGAGCAACATCCAATCTGGGTTTCAGAAAACATGCACTGTTGCAATTTGGAATGAGCTGACTGCTCTGTTGCTTACAAAAATCTTCAATTTATGTGCAGGTGACGATTTCCAACAAAGTGCTATGGAAGGGTCCGTCTAATAATAAATGTCTTCAATCTTATGAGCAAACGTGTTTTGTATTTTACCCATTAATTGTGATGCTAAAACAGATCCACACAATTCCAATCTGGGTAAAGTGACTGTTTTTAAATGAGCAATTCGTGATTTTGACGTAAGTAGTCGCCATGAGTGATTGTTGTGTGAAACCTTGATGCGCACATACGTATATGCATGTGCCTTAGGCCAAATCCGATGCACCATAAAATGCAAAATAACAGCATTTGAAACACACCCATAATTCGGCGCTTGTTTCCTACGATCGGTTGCGGAAAATCTGAAAATAATTGGTGAACTCTGTAAGTTATAGAAAATTAAGATTAATTCCATCAAAACTAAGATAATCAGATTCGTCAAAAACAAAATGAAAGTGAATATAAGTTTTATGAACAAGTACATAAAACCCCAAAGCGTCATGCAGCTAGGCTGCCTATTCACGTGTGAAGAATCATGAGTAGCACATGTGAAGAATCAAGAAGCTATAGCTAGCAAAGCGGTGCATAAACTCTATCCTGTACTAAAATCTAATTCCACACTGACAACAGGAGCAAGGTCAAAAATAATGAATAACATACTAATCCATAGCTAATGTACGGGTGTGAGTTATGGCTTCAAAATTCACCTAAATCGGAAGCCAAAAGCATTAGGGCTCAGAAAATAATGTTATGGAGAGTAGTAAACACTCTATCATAGTAAGTAGGAACACAGATCTCATGAAAGTTTTAAAAGCCCAACAAATAGGAGAATTAGAAACCGGAAAACAAAATCAGTTAGTACGGAAACTGAGTCCAATGATAGGCGCTGCGATTCAGTTAGAACGTGGGAAAGTAAAAAATGTCATCTATTAAACGTACTACTATTAAATACACTAAACGTTAATGACAATTTATCATAGGTATCAACATCTGAAATTTTGAAATAATAATAAAAGTTACCTGGTTCAGGACTTGGAGATCTTGGTTCTCGTTTAATCAGTGTTCCGCCATGTTGTAAAACAGCACGAATAACAGCTTTATCTTCTGGACTACAATTATTGTTACGCGGATCGATCAGAACCTCACTATTTTTTATCGTTAAAATAGTTCTCGCACTCAACCCATCATCATTATTATTATTAATTACGTGGAATTCACTTTTTTCCGTTGGTAACGCTGTTTGAATAATTATATTTGTACCGTTCAAAAGTAACATTGTTTCAGTTGCGACAGATGTATGTGGCGAGATACAATAATTATCGGATGGATTTGATGATGATAATTTGAATTCGTTGTGATTATCATCGGAATCGAAGATCTCTTGCTTTACGTGGAAATCGTCGCTAGTTGGTGCATAATGATTCGAGTGGTCTGGTGAGATAGTATCCACATCAACTGAAATAAAAAGAAAACATATCAAAAATATGCCCACATATCGGATAGTGAAATTGGTAGTGAAAATAGCAAAAGTAATAATGGAAAGATTGAGCTGAATGTGGGAATGAAAATTTGGAGATTCGGAGATTGAAGTTGAAAAGTCAACACCAAGTGCGATGATGTCTAAGAATGTGGCAAGTATAAATGTTGTAATAAAGAAATAGACAAGTAAGTAAGGTATTAGATGAAGGTTATGGTGGATGGAAAAAAGAATGATAGCGGGATTTAGAGATGGAAGTACGACATGGGAAATAGGTACTGGATGGATCAGAGTGACAGGATATGTAGTATTTGTGGAAGAAATGAGGAAAGGTGGGAGCCATGGATGAATATATATACGAGAATGAATTGGAATGATGAAGAAAGGGTTTGGCGGGTAAGGTAAGAGTGTGTTTGGGAGGTGGAATAAAAGGTATAAGGATAATGAAAGGATTTATTGAGGAGCGAAACAAGAGAGAAAGGCATTGAAGGAGAAAATAAAGAAGGTGAAAATTCCGTATTCCTTCTAGTTAGTCACATATCAAAAATATTTTTAAATCATAATTAAACAATTAAAAATTTATGGACTCTAGCCAACACATTAGGCACATAACTATATTAGTTTCTTTAACTGTATTCAGAAATCTATGTAAAAAATCAATGACTAAGAAAATATATATTTTTCCAGCCGCAGCTATTGATGCGTAAAAATCGGAAAATCGCTACAATTAACAGTTTGTCAAATAACGGATTTATGATTTAGTCAAAATACGCGGTTTTATTTGCACCAAAAATGTTATATACGCAGTTCCGTGACATGGAAAAAAACATTTCCAAGTCAAAATATGTATAATTCAAAATTTATACTCATGATCTGCCTTACAGTAAATTTTTATGTGAGGATTTTATGCTATAACTCAGATCCATCAAAGAAAGTGAGTAATCTTATTCTTGCATTTTTCAATCTATTAAAGGAAAGCTAAGAAGGTTCTGGAGTCATCTTGTTCTTTTCGAATTGCATCCAACAGTGTACATAATGATGGAAAGTTTCCTAGACACAAAATTCCGTTTGCTGTAGTTTAAAAGGCAGGATATACAAATGTACGCCAATTTCAGATAATCCAGTAGCAATTTTTTTGTTTTATAAGACAGAGGTGGAGAATTATAAAATAACAAAGCGTGTCATATCCACGCAAGAGTGTAGAATTTAACTCACTAACCTCCCGCCCCCGCTGGGAGGTTGGTTCAAAGTAGGATGCTAAAGGAGGGTTTAGGATTTGTCTTCCTCATTAGCTTTACTTTTTTATCTCTTTTATTTTTTCATATATATGTTCGGTTAGTGGGATGAATCCTAGGATTTCCTGAAGATCATCTGATGGGTCTTGTATGCCGTAATTTAATTGGTTTATATCTGAAGCGGTGGTGTGATATGCCGGACTGAATTGTTTCAAAAGCAATAATATTGCTTTCAGCGCTGCACCTGAGAGAACATCTGGACTGAAAATGTTTTAAGTGGTCAGAATTAGTAGCCGAAAAATGTTAGTACAAAATGTTACTGGGAAATTGATAATGCACTCAGTGAATTTTATGTAAGCTTCTCCGTTTACATGTGACTAGGCTATGAATTTGGTTATTGCTTGCAATCGAAAAGAGAATTGATCTACAATCAAGTATGTTTTGGAGTCACACCCCTGGAATTGTCCTCGTAGAGCAAATATTAGGAATAAAGTGCGTTTCTTATTCTAGTGAGATCTAGTTGAAAGTTCGGTTGAACGTAATTTCTAGATATGTGACCTCGTCCTTCAATGGGATCAATTTTCCCCAGCTTTAGAGGCGGACATCCCTTTTATGGTGGTGCGGATTAAGGTCAGATTAAGGTGTTAAATTCAGATGTGTAATGTGCCATTTTTGCACCCATGTAAAGAAGGAGTAGAGAGAATTTTGGGGTGTTTGTTGGTGGTTTTGTTTTATTTAATGTAGGACCAGAATGTCGTCTCATTAGCATAAAAGGCGTGGTGACAATTGAGGTCCCTCGAAATCGGAAAATAGTAACAGTACATTATATACAACAGTGGGGCCATGACAAGGCCATGCGGGATTATCGCCTGAGGGCGGACGATTCTAGTTATTGCGTCTCCTATTTGATTTGGGTACTGCGTTTGGACAGATATGACTGGATCACGTTATTAGAGTGGGATGAAATATGTTCAGTTTATGGAGTTTGCTAATTAAATCACAATGCCATACTGAATTGAAAGCTTGAGTGATGTCCAGAAATAGTGCCAATGCACAGTGGCGCTCTTTAGAGCACGAGAGAATTTTATTGATTTTAAGAACGGTTTGCATTCGAGCTGTGATTGTTCTTTCAAAAGTTTTGTCTATCACGTTTAGGAAAGTTATTGGATGATATGATGAAACGTTCCTGTGATCGTTCCTTGGTTTGGGAATCATAATCTTCTATTCTACTGAGAAATGTTCCTGGTTGAAAATATCGTAGTTGAAATAGTTTCCATAGTATTTGGATAGTTTCCAGTGGAATATTTCTTAGAATGCGGCGCGTTCGACTATCGATTCCGGGGACTGTGTTTGCCCCAAATTGAGTGTTGTAGATATTTCTTCAGAACTGATAGGGAAGATAATGTCGTTTTCAGGGAATTCTGGAATTGATGTGTAGCGACCATCTAAGTTTCTGATAAAGTCGTCTATGTGAAAATTAATCGTCAAGTATTACAGTTACTCTTGTACATGCTATATTCATTATTGGTTTCAGTCCCAGATTCTTCATCAACTTTCTCTGCTGTGTAAACCGCAAAAGTATTATCGTCATATCCATTTTCAGTTAAAACTATATTAGAACATAGGAGCTACATATTTAAATTTCGAAAAATTACTATGATCATTGACCGTTTCAATGTTATGTTCTTAAAACAAATGCCGGAAGGAAAAAGTAGAGTTTCACATTTTTCTAAATTTGAGTTTGACAAATTAGCAAATAAATCATAATTTTTTTTTATCAATTTGTGCAGTATCTTTCTTATAGTTTTCCGCACTTAGATGATTTTCAGGCTGGGATATTGCTTTTGTTACTGTCTTCTTCTTCTTCTTGTACAGCCTATTTATATCCACTGCTGGATGTAGGCCTCCCCTTTTCTTCTCCATTCATCCCGATCAATTGCCACTTGTTGCCACGTATGTCCTGCTATTCTTTTTATGTCGTTTGTCCATCGCTTCGGTGGTCTTCCCATTGGCCTTATTTTTGGTGGTCTTCACTGTAGAATGGCTTTGGTACAACGATCATCAGTCATTCTGGCTATGTGTCCTGCCCAGTTCCATTTGAGTGATGCTATTCGTGTCCTGACATCAACGACTTTCGTTTGTTGGCGGATCCACTCGTTGGTCTTTTTGTTTCTTCATGTTATTCCAAGCGTACTACGCTCCATTGCTCTCTGTGATACTCTCAATTTGCTTTATGATGCCTTAGTCAATGTGAGAGTTTCAGCTCCGTAAGTGAGAACTGGGAGGACACACGAATCGAACACTTTTCGTTTCAGGCTGTTGTTCAGGCTGTTTGTTACTGTAGGACAAATCATCTTCAAAAGTAAATAAAATGGTATCCAGATCGAATAGAAAAATAAAACGTTTCGAGTTTGTACTAAAACTAATCTTAAATTTAGTACGACACATTAGAAGCCAAATGAATAAGTGTTGTGTGTAACGAGACTCAGTGTACAATACGGGATTATATAGAAAGGAAATATAGGGGTCTTGTGTAAATGGGTGTTAACATAATTCTCATTGGCATGCAAAGGGAGGCTATGCGATAGCCCCCCATCGTAAATGGGATAATAAAACAAATAACATATATATAGACAGATAATATATAGAGTAAATTTACCAGTAGACGAAGGTACCCTCGTTTCAAATGTTACAAATATAGTTAGAAAAATAACTTCTAATAAAAATATAGATAGAGTAAATTCATCAGTAGGCGAAGATACCGTCCTTTCAAAGGTACATTAGAGTAAATTCACCAATAGACGAAGGTACCCTCGTTTCAAGGGTACCTTATAAATATAGATAGAAAATTAAAGCAAGGTCAAACATTTTTGGAATACGTAAGTTCATTGTTTAATCTAAAAATAAAATGATTATGATAATAATCCATAAAAACAATTGTCTCAGATTTTCATTATCGTTATTTATAATGAATAAAATATTGTTCTGAATATCTGTTCAATTTAAATTTAGATTCAGACGGGTTGACAAACTAGTTAACGACAAGATGAATGTAGGCGACATCGTTGTACTCAAAGACCCCAGAGATTGCAGAAAAAAACCAGGAGGAACAGTAAAATATAGAATTGGAGTACTACCTAATGACTAAACAGCTGTAATATAATAAACCAACAGAATGAACCCTTTCTTGTGCATTACAAAATCTTAGGCAACATTTGGAGAAATATAAAGTAAAGAAATTAGTAATATCATGCATTGGAAGTGGGCGCAATATGTTACGACGGAGTTTTATTAAGAAAATGATAGAATGGACTTTCAGAGACACCTTACATACGTGTCTAGAAGAAGATATGCCTAAAATAAGAGCAGGAAACAAAGAGCCAGTAACAGGAAACACGACATTCAAGGACACAATACTCAGTTGAAAGAGAATAACGACAGAATCCAGAACGCAGTCATAATCAAATGTACTGGAAACAAAACATACGCTGATACACTGAGGCAAGTAAAAGTTATGGGCTTTAAGGAGGAAGGAAGATATATCTGGTCAGCTGACTTCAAGATGAGCGATATTTACTTCCTGCCAATAACAGAGGCCCCAATTTAGAGTTGCGTCTCCTCGATATTAGACTGTGTTAGCCTTTTATATTCGAATTTTGGCGGAGTGATACACTTCTTGTGTATCATGTGCATGGAGATCTACGTGATCAAACATTCGGGAATCATTGAACCGAAACAGTCGGGAATCACCAATAAAAGATGAGTGTTAGGACCGTTGAAATAATAAAGGCATAAATCATATCGGTTTGCTGCTGACAATTCTCGGAAAACAAAAATTTTACAAGCTTTGCTAGCAAAATTCCTAGAAATTGTGGAATCAATACTAGTAGAAGATTGCGGTTAGAGCAGTTGAAGGTATTAACTTCCTCCTTTGCAATTCTCGGGATTTATAGAAACAAAATAATGAAGGCCTCTCTAAAAAATAGCAAACAATTAACAAATTAATGTTGAATCTCATCGTTAAACTCACAGGAAAAGAATTGCAAGTTTTACAATTGAGCGGATAAGTATCACATTGATCTTTCACAGGCGTCTTATCGACGACTCTATTCAAATCACTTTAAATGAGAATATACACAAGGTACGATTTTTTCTTCTAATGAACTAATTAATATCTAATTAAGCTATTTCTTCAGTTCCTCAGAATGAGGGGTAATTAGCTCCCCGAAACAATTGTCAAGATATTTGCTGTTTCCTCATGGATGGAGTCAATTAGAAATGTATAATCAATAAATGGAGTTTTGAAACACTAAGTTTCATTGAATTTAACATGTGGATTCCAGCACTGAAACGGACAATATTCAATATGATGGAATCTCCAAACAAGGTATCATTTCATTATAAATGCCTTTTAAAAAAGATAAAGTATTTATTGTTGAAAATAGGTTGTTTGAAGAAATGTAGAAATCATAGAGTGTTTCCTAAATTTATGAATGTTAAAGCTAACCATGTCAATTGTTTTAGTTACAAAATTAATCGAATTTTAACAAAAGCTAAAGCAAACTGGTTTAATTATAGAATTAGAAGTTTGTATTCTAGATTATCACAATACTTATATATATATATATAAACGTCTAGCTTTGTCCGTCTGTCTGTCTCCGTCTGTCTGGAACGCTTTTGACCTACGTTCATTGTGATTTTTCTTGTGCCACTTAATATGTGTAATTAAATGTCAATACTTATATATAAACGTCTAGTTTTGTCTGTCCGTCTGTCTGAAACGCTTTTGACCTACGTTCATTGTGATTTTTCTTGTGCCATTTAATATGTGAAATTAAATGTCAAATTTTGTAATTACATTTAAATAAAATATGACCTGGTAATAGATAGGGAACTTGAATTTAACAAAGGATGTACATCTAATTGTATTTGACAGACATTTAGTAACTTGTTTTAATCAGGTCTTCGATAAACTTCCAAGTCCAAATTTCATCATCTACTTAGTGATAAATCTAGCAAACAGTAACGTTCAATAATGTTTTAGATATATCTAAAGAGGAACTCTCTCAATCAGAAAAATTTTTCATACGTTGTATCAAACTCACAAGATGAGGTTTCTGTTCTATCTACTTCGAGCAATATTCTTTTGAACGTGTATCCTCTCACAATATCTAAAGAGAAACTCTCTCATGTTTTAAATTCTTCCTATACGAGGCTGATGTTCCCAGGTTAGAAATTAACACATTTAATCAAACGGAGAGTAATGCTTCTGATGTTTCTTGTAATAGATTCTTGATGAGGTTTCCGTCACATAATGTAACTAGGTATGAAAATCTAAGACATAACATCAAATCTATCTTCAAGAATTTTAAACCGTTGGCACCTACCTTCCATGAGCGTCTTGTTAATTTAACTGATGTAAATTTTAGTTATGGACAAGAAGGGTTCTTAAGTAGATTTTTTAAATCAATTCTGAAAAGAAATTTCTTAAAAATTATTTCTGCAAAAGTGATCTCCTTAAAAATGATCTCTTAACTGCAAAACTCATACATATAGTTGAGAACAATCCACATTTAGTTACAGAGGATATAGATTTTCTTAATTATATAAATCAAACTTTAGGGAATGTAGTTTCGCGTAATAAATCTAAGAATAAAAGAGATCCACTGGTTTGAGAACAAATTATAGATATATGTGCTCCGTAACAAAAACAGATAAGGTATAATTTGTAATAATTATGAATAATTCTGACTACATTGATATAATAGATAAAAATTTTAAATCAGACAAATTCCATATAATTAATAAAGATCCTTCCAGTTTATTGCTTAACGATTTAAAGGGCTGAATAATAAATTGAAATCGTATTTAGACAACAGCAATAATTCATTGTTAAATTCTGAACACTTAATGATTTAAATAATTTAGATTTTTAGCCAAATTATAAAATGTTTTCATTTGATGTTTCAAGTCTTTCTCCTTTCGTTCCAAGATCCAAGGACAATGATATCGTATCGGATATTCTCATTGATATCCAATTGTCAGACGTCAATTAGCTGTCTAAACTTAGTCTTAGACAGGCTTTCTTCGTTTTCAATAATGTCATTAGAAGGAAAATTTCTGGTCTTCCTATGGGGAGTGGACTAAGCCCAGTTTTGCCTGAATTCTTAATGCGTAATTTAGCATATAAAAACTTAACCACTATGAATTATTTGGTTTCTAAAGTTAGGTTCTACAGGAGAAATGCGGATAAGATTTGAAAAATTTTTGATTGCTTTGTAGAGGAGATTCCTTGGCTCAATTCAATCTTAACTCCTTCCATGCAAATATAAATTTCAGTTATAAGTTAACTGAAAATAACAAGATTCCGTTTCTCGATGTCTTGATAGATAATAGTAATAATTTATCATTCCAAATCTATCGGAAAAAACTTATTGCGATACGTTGATCCATAATTCATCCGTACTATATTATTACAAGTTAACAGGGTTTAGGTCACTTGTGCATAGGGCCATGTTGATTCCACAGAATCAAGAAAATTTCATCAACGAGTTAAACACCATTAGATGTATAGCTCTCAATAATGGGTTTGCAGATAGGACTATTCTCAAACTTTTTCAAGAAAAATCCATTAAATTGGATACTAATCTAACTCAAAGTTATGCCTTATCAAATACAGAGGTCAAAAAGAAATTTTCTTTAACAGATCTGAACAATGATTGTTTTACTCAAGATTTACTCAAGTTTTTAGAAACACAATATAAAGCTACTCTTTCATACCCATGATTTGAAATAGAGTGATTTGAATAGAGTCAAAAATAACTAAGATAAGATGTCTGTAATAGATCAATGTGGTATTTATCAGCTCAACTGTAATTCTTTTTATGTGGGTTTAACGACGAGAAATTCGGAGCATTTCAATTCTATAAGATTGAACAATGATAATAGTCAATTTGCGAAATACATAATGGAAAACAATCATAATTTTAATTCTCGAATGAATTTCAAATGATGACATATATTTTTGGTTCACTGCTAGATCCAGTTTATCAAGTGATATATTTTGTTAGGGTATTCAGTTGGCAGGGTATACAGTTCACCTTGTCAAGCAGCTTACGAATAGTTGAAAATTGTATTTTTCACATTTTTGATAATATTTCAATATTTTATTTTAAAAATTTCAAAGCGAATTGGAGCAATCTTATCGTTCATTCATTTCACATTTTCAAACAATTTTTAAAATTAGTTTAAACAAGGACCGTAAGATCAACTGTCAGGTTTTTATTACTCATTTCCGTCCTCTTTAAACTCAGAGTACTCTTATAAGGCCGCCAATATGGCGTGTACCAAATGTAAAATGAAATTATTTAATAATTAAAAACACAGACATCATATTAGCTTCGGCTATATAAAAATCTTCAAAATTCTGTAGTAAAGAAGTTGAACTGAAGGGTAGTTACTTTACACTTTTGCGGCTCGTAATTAGAGGGCACTCTAACTACTTGGAGCACTGCTAGATGGACGTGGGGTTAGTTAGAACACACACTAGTAGTAAATCTTAAACAGATAATCTCTTTATTAACTAAAAAAACGGATAAACTCGAATTTCTTCCAATTCATCAGTCGTATATCTCAAATTAACAAGAACAATAAAAACGTGATAATTTCACTAAAACTACTTGAATGATGCATAGCGTACTTTTAATTTCGTACACCTGCTTCAATCGTTATACATATTCATATATTCATATGATACTTGACACCGTGAATCCATGCCTTTTGGCTTACGTACATTGTATCATGTTTCGATAATGAAAAGCAAGTAAATTTTATTAGCAAAACATGTATTGCATTAGTATATAATTCATGGACTATTATATTAGCGTTGTGTTGTATATGTAAATGGTTTTACGACATATCTCTGAATAGCTTACGCACGTTTAATGAAATAAAACAATTTGAATAAATATGCATGTTTGTTTCATCATAATTTCTAAGCGTAATTTTGATATATAAAATTTTCCTTAGAAAACATTTTTAAAACTTTGGGTAATTATGGTTTTCCTTAAAAGATATGAATAAATAAGTTACTTCAATCTGTACACTGTTGGTGCAACTTTGAATTTTAATTTTAAGACTATTTTTCTTTACATAATCTTTGTTTTACTTATCACTTGAGCCTTCTAGGCTGAAAGAAGGATTTCTTTATTTCAATGGGACAATAAGTGATTTACAAATTTTATTAATTATTCTTCTGTGAATATCTGCGATTATAATTGACTTAATTAAGATTATCCAAATATGACAAAGTCTGGAGCTAATTACAAATTTCCTACAGGCGTTCAACGAAAGTAACTTGCAGTATAAGAATCTCATCCTCAAGGTACTTCCTTTCCTAGTAGCTCAACGCTGTATTCAAATAAATGCATAAAAATACATTTTTTTTAAATACTAATAAAATATGTAATGTTTTCCCAATTCATACTTGAACAAAATAATACATAAAATTTTTCTAAAACTATTGAAGGAAAACAACAAATAATAAAACGTCGCTGTTAAATTAGAATATACATAAGGTAAGATTTTTTTGTTCTAATCAGCTAATTAATATTTAATTAAGCTATTTGTTCAGTTCTTCTGAAGAAACAATATTGTCTTCCCGAAACAATTGTCAAGACATTCGATCCATGGATAGAGGCGATTACAAATGTTTAAACAATAAATGGAGTTTCGGAACACTTAGGTTCATTCAATTTAAAATTAATGTTATATTAAATTAAATTAATGATTACTAAATTATTACGATGTTAATTTATTTATATCAAATTGATTAACCAATAATATGTTTTATTGGTTTAATTCAACATTAATAGCTTTAATAGCATCAAAAGCGAAAATAGCTTTTCTTTTCTTAAACTCTTACATCTTCTATTTTTCATGCTATAACTAATTGTAGTAAGGCATCACTTTAAATTGAAAACAAATCACATTCCTTAATGCAAATAGTTAGATAAGAAATCATATAAAAAGTTATCTGTTTGAAGAGAGAATTACGGCATTTTTTCATAAATATGACGAACGCGAGAATGCATATATATATATGTATTGAAGATATTTGTGACTCTATCAATTGTGAAATGGGCTCTATTCTGTGGCTTTCCCTCCACAATTTCCCATTTAACATGGAAGAATTTTTTTCCTATCCTATTGGCGCAGGCATCAACTATAAACAATAATTTATGAATATCGGATAGATTTAAATTCTAAATCTGTTTCATTCTTATATGTTTTATTGCTCTGTTTATTCCTTTTGATTTACTTAAAAATATTTTTATGAAATATTAAATATTTTCAGAAATGCATTATTACATATGAAATAAAAAACAATTACTTGGAAAATCTAAATGAATGCATTTATTTTCAGATGTAAAAATGATTGG
>WYDF02276026.1:0-17588 GCA_009867245.2 Adranes taylori | reverse complement strand
GGGAACAGTACGCCAGAGTAAGAAGAGAATGAAAGGAGGAAGGGAGGAGATGGGAAGTTAAAAAGGAGGAAGAAGAGTAACAATAATTGCAATAGTTTATAGAGAGTTCCACAAAGTTCGCAAAAAATTATTAAATCCTCCATATCGATAATGCGTCTAACTATCGCTAAAACTGAGTTCCTGGTTTATATTAACTAATCTCATTTGTAACTTTTCAAACTAATTTAATCTATTAAGATAGTAACTATGACGCTAAATTGGACATATAAATTGCATTGGATTTGAACATGTTCGAAAACGTATGGACTTTAATTTGGAAATGCAAAAGTATAAGTGCACAAGATGCAACATTTAACAGGGTCATCACATTTGCTGCTTGGAAATGTAAGAGAGGAAACTGATCATTAGATTTTATATCTATAAATATTGTTTCCATGCATATTTGGTGTGACAAGTGGTGAGCATTTGAGTGGATTCTTATGGTTAGACATGTTTCACAATGTGAACCTGTATGTGTGGTTTATTTTGATTATATTCATAGTACTTAATTTCCATCGTTGTCTGCATTTATAATCCTAATAATGCAATGATTACATATTCAGTTCAATCATCTTGATATCGTTTGAAATACGGAAAATCATTTATTCCAGTTATAACCTTAGAGGAAATAAAAATTTTATTTGTTATAATTCAAGGAGGCAGACACTTGATATCGAGACAATTGAAAATTTTATCATTGCGTTATTATGATTATAAATTGCGAACTTTTAGATCCGGCTACGATGACGGCGTTGGATTTATTCATGGAACTGAAATGAACAGTTAACAGTAACTGTTGAACGGAAAATTTGATCAACCGTGTTCATGCTTATAAACGAATTGTGTTATTGGGGCTGTAGAAGTTCCAGTGGACTGTAATTGTGTTACAGAATTGTTCTACTCAAACAAGATCGTAATTTATTTACTTGTTAACTACTATACTGCTTTTTATATTTTACTCTGTTTCTTTGTAACATAAAGTATACTCTTGAATGAGATTATACAGTTTTGGTTTTGAATTTCCATTGACAAAATAGCAAGTAAAAATATCGAAATAAAAAGTAATTTGATTTTATGTTATTAATTTATCTTCTGATTGGATTTCGTGGCTTCTCCCAGATGTGGATTGCATTAAATAATTGACTGTCGAAGATTTACCGTAGATGTTATAGATTAGTTCAGACCATTGGTGTGACGCTGATATGAAAATGGCGCGAAATGAATTGTTGAAAGTAATTTGTGATGAAGAAAAATAAATGTTGCGGTGATGAAGGATTAAATGTGCTGGTGCGCTGTTGCTCTAACATCTCTATTCTCCTAGTCCGCTAGGCGGTTGGTTGACTACTTCCGTTGACGTGGCTCTCATTGCTTCGTTGTGACGAAGATTATGACAGGCTTATACCAGATTGATATGAATGAATGAAATAAGAAGTGAGTGTTGAGAGAACGAAAGATTAAGTAGAAAATAATGAGGTAGTGTAGTATATATCTGACTTGATGATTGTAGAATTTTTGTTACTGACTGTAGTTGAATTTAATTTAATTATAAATAAAAGAATATAAGCGATTTTGTTGATAGTGCTTACTTTAAACGCCAAACAGATTCAGAATTGCGAATTCAGCTCACTATATGAGAAACAATTGGTCTACTAGTGCAGAATTATTTCTGAACTATTATGAAGTTCTTGCATTGGTTTATTGTTCAAAATCGGTTCCGTAGATTCTATAATGGAAGCACTTAAAATCAAGTCCTTTTGGTGTTATATAAGTTGCTTTTCTCAACTTTCATAGAAACTGTGATAATTAAGGTGATGCATTTTTTTCAAAATCAAATTGCTCTGAAGTTTAATTGTCAGTGTTCAACCAAGGATGAATATGGACAAATTTCCATAAAATTTTTATAACTTAAATTTCACTAAAATATATTGGTTTCCTGTTTTATTATAAATTTAGCTAATTTGATGTATATTTTTTCTTAATGAGTTCAAAGTCGATAACTTACAAATTATTATAATCTAAAATAAAAACAAAAGTAATTAATGTCCAAAGGTCATCACTCAAGAACTATTAGAATAACACCAAAATGCGTCTGAGGTACTGAGCGGCTCCTTTTATGCGAATTTTCTGAAAAGATGCTGCCGAAGCCGGTGGCATTCATCAGCATCGGCCGCTCAAAAGGCGTGGCTTGAAGGAAGTGTTTGCTAGAAAATTTTAGGTAGTCTAAGACTTCGACTGAGCAACCGAAAATTTCTTCCTGAGCCGTTAAGAAATTTAAGGATCAAAATTGCTCTATTTTGTTGATGAAGGCATAAATGATAGAACGTGTAAACGGTGGTAGTAGAGTCTTAGAAGCATTGCGTTGAAAATGCGTTGAGTTAATATCCAGGCAAATTTGTCGGAAGCACCAAAGGTGCAAAGTGAAACAGTTTATTGAAAATAAATACTGGAAAAATCAGTTAACGCTTTATCCAGTAAAGAACTAATAATAAATTCCCCCCCCCCCACAAATGAAATCCGTTAAGTCGTAAAACTTATAAGTCGGAATAATAAATGTAAAAAGAAATGAGTTGCGAATATTGAAATGCGAAAATATCCTATACGTTTACAAGATAAAAGATGCCGCTAGGTTTTCGCCGAGAGTTCTAGCAACGTGATTATCCTTTTAAAATAAACAGCCGAGGAATTTGCATAGCTATAAGTGTATAAGTTTTTCTATGCTAATCGCATGTGGTTGACGATTATATCTTTCCCAAGGATGCAGGTCTCTTGGTCTTGTTATCGCGATGATTTGTATTTAATTTTAATGGTATTAAATCTTTATAAATTTGAATTTATATTAAGGTTACTATTATTTGTTAATTATTTATTATTTAATTTGATTAACTAGTATATTAGATTTGTTTGAATTAGATTTTGATTATTCATTGAATTGATGATTTATTAGGGAACTGCTTCTTGCAATCGTTAATTAATTGAATTAAGTATAATCTGTTATCAATTGTTAGGTATGAGTTTATATTAGTCTTCATACAATTAATAAACCGCCAGTTGATCGAACTAAGTACATTAAATTTGAAAAACAAAGCGTTGACAATAAAATAAGGTATAAGTTATAACGTAACTTATCTAAACACGATTAGGAATGATTGTTCCTAAATTTTAAAACACTTAAACTTCCAAATGTGTTCTGCGATGGCAAGAACAAAGAGCGTAAAGAGAAATAGAGATGGACAGATTGAGAGAGAATACTGCTTGTTAGCGTACAACAGTATTCTAAACAAGTTCTTGAGCAATTAGCTTGTATGTGTACGAGGGTGCATTTTTCGTTCTTCTTTACATATTGTATGCCCTCATTCTTTACAATGTATGCAATGTTTTTACCTGAGGTACTGCGATGCCGTTGAATATTTTTACCCTTTTGTTTGCTGGTTGTATTTTGCCAAAATAGTCTTCTCTATAAGCCTACCAAAATAAAATCATACAAAGGCAACCGTATACTAGTCAACTTACTTTGAAGGCCAGTATATATCGAAAAAAACAATGTACACTATATGATACAGCAATTAATCAAAACCAAAGATACTATAAACAAAAGGGGAAATCAAGTAGTAATCTGAAAAAGTTTTTAATAAACATAATTAAATCCCACTCATGTAAATGCATCTTGGATGCGCAAATATTTCTAGACATTTTATAAAACGTATTATCTTTGCTTGGAAAAGAGAAAACATTCAGAAGTAATATTACTTGTTTTCGCTGGACCGAAATAATTCCTTCTTTATGACGTACTTTTGATTGCGTTCCAAAAGTCAACAAGTATGTTCAGTATTTTCTTTTTTAATTTTATATAAATTACTATCTCTTCATTTTACTTTGCTGTTCAAAAACAGACACTTGATAAAATAAATAAATAAATAGACATTGAATTTTCTTACTATAAATTTTTTATTTGTAACAGTAGTTCGATTATTTGTAATCGCATTCGAACCATAGAAAACGAATAAAGAAGCCATCTGGAATTTGATATTCTCAGACTATACGAAGTAGCTATTGTATTGTGTTTAACATCCAAACTGATATCGAGTATGAAGTTTGATTTTTGAGGCATAAGTAAATTTTGGATTGAAATTCTCTAACATTAAAAATATCGAATAACGTCAACTTGTTTCTATTACGAGTTGGAGCAGCAAATTCCAGTTGTGCTGTATTTGCAATAATAATAGTAATGGCGAAAAAGAAATTTACGTAGTCTTTGGAGAACATCATGGACGTTGCTATAAAATTTCAATGGGAGGGGTTTGCTGTACTTATTTACATATATAAGGATAAAAAGGAATGAGACTTAATTTTGTTCTGTTTCATATACAACGCTGAATTGGATCTTCAGGATAGACAATTATGTTTCGGTGTACTGTGAGGAAAGATGAGCATCCGTGAGGCGATCCTGTTGTGTTTTGTTGTGGACGTAGCTTTCAAGTCGCCTAAACGTTGAAAACCTCGGTTCGGAAATCACTGTTGAAACAGGCACAGTTGGAGAAATCTACAGCATTATTCGTATATTTGGGTAGAAGTCCGCATCACTTGCGTCAATGGCTTCAACAGCTCTAGATGGTTTCGTAGAAGAATCTGTCCACCTTGTGTACCACAGCTCATACTGAGATTCAGATGGAAACGATTTTTTATTATTAGAACTGAAGAATAGGGCTCCTAGTAGATTCATTCGACAGCTTTTTAGTCCATTTGGTTCAACCCGGAATCAAAAGTTGAATGTTAGCTACGACATTTTCATGAGCCTGGAAAAGTTCCGTCTTCAAATGATCGACTAAAGAACACAAAAGACTTCTGCGGTAGTGTTCTTTGATTGAGTCAGCCTGGACATTTTAGCGATGAACTTGCCTTTCAGCCACACATGTCTAACATTTTGATATGTAGACATGACAGTCTGATTGAGCGAGATATTTTATTTTGATAATTCGGACCACAGACTGGATGCTCCCTCATATCTCTCAAATAACGAAGAAAAAAGAAAGACTGTAGGATTTATAAGTAGTTAGAACTAAAGTTATATATATATATATATATATATATATATATATTTAAGAGAGTAAATTATGAAATTAATATTTCTTATTACGGGTAAACATTTTTTTACCCCGTGCCGGACGGAGTAAACATTTTTTTCGAGACCCAATCTTAGTTTATTTGATATGTTAAGATTTCAGCTCAATTAAATATTCATCATAATTCTAATGGATTAAAGATATTTAATATCATTTGAGCAAAATAGCAAATAAGCAAAAACAAAACGTAGTTTAAAAACATGCATTGCGTACCATTATATCAAAACACATTATAACGTGCGAATAGAAATAGCATCTCTAATGTGATAAATTTATTGTGACACAAAATCACGTTCATATTGTTTTATATTTTTAACTATATATTCTGATACTTAGTATTAGAAGTCGAGTTAATTGTTATTCTTATTGATTCATTGTTAATTATTTAATAAGGAGATTTTGTAGTTACCTTTCGACAGGTGTGTTTCACTCAGCTCACGTCAATCTAACTGTTAATTCCACAGTAACTTGACTACCATCTTCTTAGGAGCCAAAAGTGTAATGTGCGACTCCCGTTTTGTTCCATTATCATTCAAGAATTAAAATATTTTATGAATCTTTAATATGCATTTTTATATATGAACTTTATTTTCTTATTAAATTGCTTATTTGAATATACATATTTTGTTACATTCTGCTTTTTCACTATGTTTTTAAAAACGATTAAATTTTGTTTGCAATGAGAACGTAACTCCATGTATTACATTGTTTTCTATGGGTAGTGATACCTGATTTTTCGAACTCCCGCTTTACGTATTAGCATCTGGAAGGAATTAGTTCGTAAAAGTGACGTATTCCTGTATCTCTTTATTGACTAGACTACGAATTAACTACTCAACTATCTATCTAAATTAAAATTTACTTATATACTAGAAAAAACTTATATAAAACGCTAATGAATCTTAAATGATAAATTACCCCAAAGCAATTAGTGTTTAAAAACACTTCTCAAAAGACACGGTAATAAATTGTAAGTGAAAATTCCAGTAATTAAAATAGTTAAAAAACCTCCAAGGTATAAAATTTGTGATAGCTGACGTTAATGTATTGGTCTCACTTTTTCGTAAAACGCTCAAAGATAATGTAACGGGATCCGAAAGTTAGGAATTGTTCTTTTGCACTTAGATGCATAGACGGGAACGAACATAGCATAATCAACTGCAGAAGTTTTTTTGTTGATCTATAAAAACTTTAATGCGAATAGTTTGCGAAGGTGGATGTGGCTACAATGTTGTTGCTACTCTAGCAATTACACTTTAATGTTATTTGTTTTTAAAGATAAGTAAATGAATTAAATCTAGCCTAAGTCACGATTGAAGACAATTTAAACTAGATCGTAGTTAAATCATATATTTCGGTGAAGAGCATTTGTTCTAAAATAGTTTACATTTTAATCATATTAAATTCTAGATAAAATATTATGCAAGCTAATGTCAATTATTAAAAAGAAATAAATTTGAGTAGTTCCAGTACAAATTCAGTAGTTCGTGCTTTTTGTTTATATTTAGCCAGTTTGGATTCTGTTTGCGAAATACCTAACCAGTATTGCATCCTAATTTTTAAACCTAACCTCAAATCATCAGCTGATTTGTCTGGCAGCTATCTTGGATTGAGAATTGCGACATAAGGTGGATGGTGGGAAGTGGAGTTTTCAATTGTAGTGGTAATGAAGTATGGAACGACCCGCCATTCATAGATTCTGATGGCGTCATTATTCTAAACATCCAAACAGAGAGCAGCATTGATGACGCGCCGGAGGAATGAATGACCTTGACCCCTGACCTGTGCAAGAAGTTGTGGAATCTCTTTTACTCGCATTATATAATAACAATTTGTGCACATAAAATATTTTTTTTTGTTTATATAAATTGTGTTAACTATTGTCTTATTGTTATTGTAATGTTAAATTCTTGTCTAAATAAAATAATATATAAAGAGCTGTTCGTTTTGGAATTTTGTTGTAATTTTGAATTTTGTTGTTCTTTTGTTAGGTATGTGGGCATTTATATTTTTTAATTTGAATGGCTAAGATCAAGGACGGACATATTTATATATTGGCATCATTCACTAAGAATTCTTTTTATCTCATTATTAGTGGAAGTATGGAGGATACTTTGCTAATATTTCTGGTATGACAAAAGCGAAAGTTAGTTTTCCACGAAATGAACACATGGAAATAGATTGGAGTGAAAGAATTGATTACTAAACTGATTACTTTTCATAAATCAACTTTGCCTGAAGAGTTTATTTCTCTGTTTTCCAATTTTTGGGTAAATTTTATTTGATAATTTGACAACAAAATGGTTGACTCTCAGTGTCGAAATTTATTTTTCAGTGCATCTCCAGGCGTTTTTGTTGTTAATGTAGTTCTCAAAACAAAATAACGAATACTAACGTAAATGGAATCCTTTTGGCTCCAGAAAGTAAAAAGGCAATTTTTTCATGAACTCGGTTTCAAATTTCACGGTTATTGTTTTTGGCGATCCACTATGCAATATGGCATAGTGGATCCTTAGACTTCAAGCAAATCATGATGGACTTTTATGCTAGTTTTGCCAATCTTTGATCTGTAGTTATCACCTAACAGACCTTTGAGCTCCATTTATTGATTTTTTTATTTCTACGCGCTCGCTACGTTAAACAACTATTCAGCTCTCCTGACATAAATTTGATTAACTTTACATTACATTTTTCATGAAATTTCCCTCGTAGAATGGCTGTAATATAAAGCTTACAGGTAACATATAGATGAAATTTATGCATTACGAGTATATATTGTATAGATATATTTGGATAGTATTAATATTTATGGAATAGAAGTGTTGAAGCTAACTTTTACGAAAGTTTCTTTTTTCTACATGAAAAGAGATGTCGACAGAAATTTCCATATAAATATAAGACGCGTGATATATGACGTGTTTATTATATATAGTTTCGTGGAAGACTTTTGAATTTTCTATACATCTTTTTCGTTGGCCCGGTTGAAAACATAAATCGATTATACAGCAATAAATAACCCATTTTTTGCTCCTGTTTTATCTCGCCTACTAATGTATTTCAAGTTTTATTTCAATATTTGTCTAGATACCCGCATTTCCTTTATTTAGGATGTTCATAATGTACCTATATTTATATTTTATGTATTTGAAAATAATCACTTTTACTAAAATACTTATTATTAATAATAAAAGAATAATTCAGCATTTAACCCGTAAACACATTATGAAGTTGGACTTATGGTTATTATTAGTCAAGATTGGCAATATCACAACAAATTCAGGGATATAATTTTTTAGAGATATATTTATTTCTCAGTTTTTTCATGTTCTATTTAAATTACAGGATCCCTAGTATATTAAAAATTTTTAATACACGTAATAATATCACAGCTACAAAATTAAAATTAAAATTATCACAGCTACAATTATTTCGGCTTATGTCAAAATATTCCTATCTTGTGTATAGGTCACGTTAAATTAGAAACAAATTGTATATCAAATATTTATCGTATTATTGCAATTAACCATTGTCAAGTTCAATAAATTTATTAACTTTTTTTACATGTCAAATAAAACTGATGATAAATTTGTTTATAGATGCCAAATGAAACAGATATTTTTGGAATCAGTAAACTTTAAAAATGTTCTTAAAACTTACTCATTTTTTACTTTTAGTAGAGATATGAATATTTAGACTTTTTATTTAAGCACGTAAGTTTTAATTCTGTATATATATATATTTGTTGATTTATTCTAATAAAGTTTAAGTTGTATTTTTATAGTTATCTGGCCAATACGTTGGTTTTAATCTTTGCAGGGTCCCCTAAGATTTGATAACGTATCTCATGGTGTCATTATTTCGTATTTATTGATTTATATTTTATTTCAAGTGATTCATTATTTAATATTTTTTAAATAATATTTTTAAGGTATCTTTTAATATTTCAAATTTGCCATAATTAACCAAATAAATTGAAACTAATCATTGTAATGATTCAATTGAATAAGTATTTTTTAACTCGTAAACGGGTAATAATTTTAAATCAAATTAAGTTCACAGCGTGCCACAACTGAAGTAAACAAAAGTTTTACCCAAAAGTTTTACCCATATTATGAAATACGGAATTTACTTTGGCCTCATTTTAACTTTCGTTTCATTAAAAAAAATAATAAGAACTTAAAGTGATATTAGCGCCAACTAATTGTTATACTATCACAAATGCTGTTCCATAGGTTTATTCCTGCCTACACATTATTCCGTCCTGTACAATAGGTTTGTACTTTTTGGACCTGCTCTTCTAGTAGGTCAGCTAGGACTGCGTACGTCCAGGACAGGTACAATGTTTATGGTGGCTCTATTCTAAAGTAACTGTTCTGGTAGTTATTGAAAGAATCAAATAAATATATTTTATATCTCTTAAGTGTGTATCTAGTTATGTGCAAAATGATTATTATATAAATTACGCTAAACACCACCTGCGTTAGACATTTAAGGAAAATATAAGGATATCTGGGCATTTAGCAAAGCATAATCCCCAAAACATAATTCCGATTCTAAATTATGTTTTGGAAATTCGGTAATAAATGCCAAAATCATAAAACGATTCAGTAATAAATATTTAAGTCTTCATATGTACCAAAAAAAATCTAATAATCCCTTCTTTAAAGATGAACTGTAATTATAACAGAATTATAAAATGAAATTATGTACTATTTTCATAAGCAGTAACTTGCATATAATATATGAAATATATGAATGCAATGTCCGAATTTGTAAAATCCTAACTTAATAACATGCTCCAATAGTTAAATGGAAATTGTTCCGAACAACATAGAATATTGTGCAATATTAATTTCGCAATATTAATTCAGTTGAACATCGAGCTAAAATCATGTATAAACATGAGTTTATAGTATAAACTAATAATAATTGCTTATACGTTCGTTATACAACTATCTCAAAAAGTTTATCTCGAATTATTCATTGTTCGAATGTTTGATAAGTTTTTTTTTTATTATAATTGTAAAATTATTTTTGTTGAATGTTACGTATTTGTTATCTGATGTAATTTAAAATGCATCGATCTTTACGAAGATTGTTTTTTTAGTTATAAATACAATTGCACAGTGGACGCCATCGATGGCAAAGAGAATATAAAAAAATGGCATGAGGAATTGGATGCGATTTTTCGATGCATTTTAGTTTGAAGAACAATAACAAAAAGCAATAGTTTAAATTTCAGTCCTTTATTATTTTTCAAAGATGCCACCATTGTCGATACACTTTTCCATTCGGTCAAACCAATTGTTAAAGCCCTTGTTCCACTCTTCAATGGATATGCTCGAAATTATCATTTGGAAAGCATCGATTCCATCTTCAGGTGACTAAAATCACGCAGTGCTTCTTGATGGCGGTAAATAAAAGAAAATCGTTGGAACTCAACTCAGGGCTGATCAAGCAACTCGATGTTTTGTTGCTCCAAGAACTCAAATGTTTGTTGAGCAGTGTTTGTTGAGCAGTGGGAGCACCCATGTTGAAAGCACATGTTGAAAGCATCCAAGCATTATCATGTTGAAAGATGATTCAAAGATGTCGGTATGTATTTTTGCAGCTCAGAAATGATTGGTAAACAATAGGTTATGTACCAATTAGTAGTTACCGTCCTTCGATTTTCTAAAATTGTTCTAGCCACATGTTCGGATTTTGATACAAAAGTTACGACCATCTTTTTCGACACAGTACGGGAACGATGACTTTGGTTGAGTTCCCGTCATCTTGAAACATCCAAACAGTAGACTGACATTTATTCTCGGGTTCATACGAATAAATCCAAGATTCCACTGACGACACTGTATACATTTTCGGAGCGGCCTCTGTTGAAACAATTCAGAGTTCTTCAGCACCAACTGACACGAACCGCCGTTTGTTCCTCGGTCAACAGATGCGGGATCCAACGAAAAACTATTTTTTTAACGCCCAGCTCATCATGTAAAATCTTTTGGATTGAGGTCCTATAAATACCCAAGGAATTCTCCATCTCTCGGTTAGTTTCATGACGATCTTCATTAATCATCTCGTGCACAGCATTAATGTTTTCCTGGATGACTGCTGATTTTGGTGGACCTGTCTTGGGATAATTGTTGACATTTTTCGTCCACGTTTGAATTCAGAGTACTAGTGAGAAATTGCTGATTGATGTGGTGCTTCATTACGAAAAACTGCAGCCAACTTAGGAAGACATTGTTGTTGCGATAAACTTCTTCAAATGTTGTAAAAAATTTTCCCTATGATATGCTCTTGATTCAATTCCATGTTCCAGAATGCCTTACTAACTTCAAAAATTCACTGTGACTAGCCCACTTGTTGTATTTCGACGAAATTTTCAACTCGTGTCATTATAATGCTGAGGTTATTTTCGGAACCGTTTCTATGTGGCTATATGCACAATTACATCCCTAGTATTGGTGCCCAAAAGTGATAAGTTTCATATAGATATCGCAATAAAGCACCATTCTCGTGTCCGTCTAAAATACAAGAAAAGTAATAGGGGGTTGTCGATTCAGAAGAAGCCATCCAGCCATCGAGACCTCCAGCCATTAACTCATTCGAAACGTAATCTGTGATGTCACTTTGTCCTTTCTGGGGTATATTGTAATGGGTTGGCTACTTCTTCACAGGATAACCAGCCCATACGTCCTCTGAGATTGAATTTCATATAAGTAATTACTTCATATAACAAGACAACCATAATTTATTTTAAAATACTTGTATCAAAACTGTAACACCATATAAATAAATATAAGTATTTGTTAAGAAATATCATCGCGCTGACTAATTAATGATAAACAAAAACACTTTTAAAATGACAAGCTCTTCAGGATGCAAACAAAAATACGTAAAATACTTCAAATTTATCCGCTGGACTGCGTACTAGCTAATTCTAGAAATACACTTGGTGTTCACCTTACGGCCGTGATTCACAGGAACGCTCCACAGGATTCACAGATAGTGCTTCGGTTGCAGCACTATCTGAGATAGACGGTCAGCTTGACTCGGGTTTCAGCCTGACAAGTGACCAAGTTGCACGTGGCGGAAAAATCTACAAATCCACAAAAAATTACAGGCTCCAACGATTATCCATGAGATGAGAGTTGAATGATCATCAATCGCTGAAATATCCTCAGGTAATCCACCAAATCCGTCCTCCTAAAAACACACGAAATGGCGAACTTAGACCTGACGCCATTAAAGCAACAAAATTAAACTTACCGAAACATTCGAATCGTTGATCGAGCTTTCCAAATGCACAATCGAACTTTTAAAATTTATTTGTGTTTTATTAATACATTACGACAATTAGAGTTTAATTAATTATTTAATTAGCCATAATTTGGCCTGCAGTTCTTTCAGACGATGAACCAAAAAGAACCCACCTATGAATAAAACGTATACGTAATTAAATATTGTATCTATTACTGGAAAGTTCAACTAATCGTCAGAGTCATGAAAGAAAGTGTAACATTAAAAAAATACCTGTAAGAGACCTGTAAATTAACTGCTTGTTTTAAACAAAGATTTGTATCCGCTGCCTCCGAATATGTCAAAAAGATTTACATTCATCAACGCTCAACTCACAACATTGAAGAATAATTACTATCCTCACATTTTTTGATCATTTATGTATCTCGTTCTGTTTAATTCGGTACTTCAAGCATTTTTTTTGTACTGGAACCATAATGAATAATGAACCATGCAGTTGCATATTTTTGGTTGCATAACCCTTTCGATCAATGGTTGTATTGACTATGCGGGTCATGTATAAATGTGTGCCTGCTATTGCTGCATACATTACTTACGTGCGTAATTACATATTCTATGGCTAATTTCATGAAGGCAAAAATCTATGCTAGCGCGTTCAAAGACGAAATCTTTTTCTATTAAGCTAGTTTTCAATGAACTATCGAAAAAGAGATATCAGAAAAAAGCAAATTTATAAAAATATATCAATTATAGGGCCCAAATGGGAACAAGTTTTTTTCAAATCACATAGCTGTACATCGCGTTCCAAACATATAACGCGATACAAGAATGTTCTTTAAGGAACTACAAACAAACAGCAGAATGGATTAAGAATGATTAGAAGATTTAAGAAAAATGATTTGCATCCGATATTGGAGAAAATCGGGGCGGCATTGGATTTAAACTTCCTACGGAAGATCAATTCCTTTGGAAGAACGGTTAATACTGCTTAACATGCAACAGGAAATTTACCCTGTGATTCAAAGAAACTAACCGCTTACACAAATCATCCATCGCTCATAAAATCGAGATTATGTAAATTTAGATTTTCGCGTCACGCACTTCAATTGGGGTATTTCGGAATCAAGTTGTAAAGAATTGATAACTGGCGTCTATAATATCACCAACTCGCTGTATTGATTAACTCTAATACAATTGGAATTAAACTAGGTTTCATGTTTTATGTTTAATAGGTGCCTCAAACTATTAATTATGAAGGTTTTTGGTTTTGATTCGTTTAATTTTTTTTCTTCGCACAGACAACTAGTTTTGATATATATATATATATATATATTTAATTTTTTTTGTCCGGTTAGCGTAGATTTTTTGTACAACTAGCGACTTTTAATTTTTATAACAATCCTAAATAACTAAGCACTTTTATATCTCAAATAAAGCTTATTTTCATGTTTAACGGGTATTGACATGTTAACACGCAATTCAAATGGGGTGGGAGGGTTATAAGGATCACTTTTTCATATAAAACGTTTTTTCTAAAAAAATTGTTTCAAAAAATTAAAAGAGAGATCGATTTTTCGGTGTCTGTTAGTATGTACGTACGGACGTATGTGCGTACGGCCGTATGTAAGTACGTACGTAGTCCGTACGTACATAGTACGTACGTAGTCCGTACTGACGTATGTACGTACGGACGTATGTACGTACGTCTGTATGTTCAAGAATTTCTTCTTCCCCATGGGACCGATCTGGATGAAATTTGGTAGACATGTGTAGGCTATGAGCCCGCAGAACGGTTTTTTTTTTTAATTTTATAAATCCAATATGGCGGACAGGAGCCAATATATTTTGTTCAGAAATTTCGTATTCAAAGTAGGAGATTAAAAGTTTGCACACATATAGTACCTTGTCTTATGCGTCGAATATAAATAGTCCTATGTTGCCAAATTGTATAGGAAGCGGTGTTGCCACGTTCGGACATTCGAATAAACTTTATTGTATAGACTACATAAAGGTCCTTCGATTTTGTTTGAAACATTTATTCCAAAATCACAATTTAACATGTATACAGGGTGTTTTTTGTTTCACAAGATTTTTTTCAATTTCTTGTGTCGAAAGTTCCTTTAATACTTAAGAGATTAAGCTAGTTTAAAAAAATCGCATGTCATAGCGCCGAAGTAATTGAATAAATGTTGTTATGAGTACATATAATTATTGGAGGGGCTCGAAATGATAATTTTATTGAGAAATACAGTTCTAAAATTAGAAGGCTAAACATAGAGTATATTTTATTATGCGTTGAATGAAATTGATGCCATCCCCGAAAGTGGTATAGAGCGCGATGACACGTTTAAAAAATTACATGTGCCACATGTTGCCACATTTAAAAATTTACAAACTTTTTGATATATTTCACGAACTATAAAAGATAGGACACTTGAATAAACTCTATTGTATATCCTACCAAAAGCTCGTTCAATTTTATTTGAAACATTTTTGCTAAAATTACAAACTGAGATATATACAGGCTGTTCTTTGTTCTGTAAAGTTTGCGATGGATTTTCTTGAGACCTGCTATTGTAATACACTAAATATCTCTGTTCCTATGAAAGTTGAAATAACAAAACTGGGGGAACAAGTGTAAGACCCATGGACCACATTTTTATGCAAAGCGGACACGAAGAAAGAGTGACTCAAAAGCGGTAGTGGGGAAAAATGAAGTCAAAAACGGCAGCAAACCGCGTAAAAGCGGACAAATTCATAAGACCAATGCAGTCTGGCGTACGTCGCAAGAAAGTAGCCGTAAAGAGAGCTAAGAGGGGTCGTAGGCCATATCAAAGAGAACAGCGAAGTTATCCGCGCTGCATGCAAATATGGGGACCGGGCGATTCATAGGTTAGACGAATATTGTTTAGGTTACCCTTAACACTATTGTGCTAATTGAATTTAATAGAGGACTTGAAGGTGAGAGTCAAAACTAAATGATTCAACTTTTGTTTTTTGAAAGGTGAAATAAAATGTAGCACTTCGAGTATATGAATGATGGTGTGGCGATCAGGCCCATATTATTAGGAATTTAAATGTAACAAATATTTATAGAAAACAGAAATACATTTTCAATTAACAAGTTCGACTATTCTTCCGTACCGCAATATTTGCCTGATGACAAAATCAAAGATTCATTACTTGTTGAGCAATAAGAAATAACTTTTTCCAAGCAAGATGTATAAACATTTTTATCTGGTTCTGAAAATTACCATAGGCAACATTTTTTTTTTGCTTCTTTGCTTTCCATCAGCGATTTAATAAATCATGTCTGTCTAAAACTTTGTAAATCGTTTGCAAGTCTCGAGCAGAAAACAAATTTATTTTAAAAGATGAATTTAATAGCATTTAAGGGAGTAAGTTATTTACTTTTTCAACAGAAACGTGAGCTAACTGATTGATTATTAATATGAAATTCTCAATATCTATATATATATATTATATTATTTACATAAAGAGAAATTAGTACGGAACATTAGTAATACCAAAATAGATCGTCTGACTAACTCCTTTATTGAGAAATAACAATTCTTAACCATCATTTGTTTACTATTGCCTTAGCGTTTACGTAGAGAAATCTAAATCATCAGAAGTTAAGAAGAAAATACAAATTATATCTAGATTGAAAGCTAGTGACATTAAAGTTTTTGATGATATAAATGATCTGCCCATATACATGAAAAAGGTCATCAAAATTCATTGTAAATTATAGAAAATAAAAATAATCATGTTGAAAATTTTAATCTGTCGTCGTTAGTCAAACTTTTACTACTACTTGATATGTTTTTAAAGGTAACTAGTGTACCCTTTAAATTCGAGAACCTTAAAATCGCCTACCCATGAATTCCCCGGTCCTCGTATCTCTTATTTTAGCTATGGGCTATAGTCGCTCTTGACATACTTTTTTGATCATTTCAAATAGAGTATTTGGCAAAATCTTTTAACTTGAACCCATAATGCGCCTACCCATGAACCTCCCGGTCGCAGGATTTGTCCACGTCGCGGACAGCTTTGCTTCGGCTTTGTACTTTTGGATAAATTTCTAATAGCATAGTCACCTAGAACTTTTTACACTTTGAGTTCTCCTGAATTCGGCTACGCATGGATCTTACGGTTTCAGTATTTGCGTATGGCATGGATAGCTTAGCTGTCCGCTTTGTCGCAGCCTTCGGCCGCTTTTCAGTCACTTTTAGAGAAATTCCAAACAGACCCGACTGCTATGGACTTTTGTATTCAACTACCCATGAATGCGTCTACTAAATTGCCTTCCTATAAATATTTTTAATTAAAACTAATATTGCCAAGTCATATATTCTATAAGCGTTGTTGTAATGAGTAAAGAAACTCATGTTTTTGATGATATAAATCTGTTTTTGATGATATAAATTATCTGCCAACATCGGGAAATGGCATCAAAATTCATTGTTAATTACACAAAATAAAAATAATTATCATATCGCAAATTGTAGTCTGTCATCGTTTGTCAAACTTTTACTACTAACTAAATCGCTTACCCATGAATTCCCCGGTCTTCGTATTTTCTTACCGCGCGGATAGCTTCGTTGTACGCTTTGCCACTGACATGGGCTCTTACTATTCACGTATCTACTTGAATATATGTTCAAATCTATAAATTAGAAAACCTCGGTGTTAACATAAATAGTAAAAACCTTACACAATTAAGACTTGTAGATGACATACTTTTAATAGCAGATCGGTTTGATCATGCGACGACAATGTTACAACAACTAAATTCAGTCGGACTAAAAGTTAATGTCTCAAAAACATAGCTGATGACTAACCCCATACTCATTGAAGGGATACATAAATGACATCCAAGTCAAGGAGACTACTTCATATAAGTATCTTGGCAACGAAATTCGCATTAATAGATATAACCAAACACCCGAAATAATGAGACGATAAGGACTGATATGGGTTACATTTGGAAACTTGAGACATCTATGCAAGGCAGATTTACCGATTCGTTTAAAAAGGAAGGTTTCAACCAATGTGTTCTGCTTGTTTTAACCTATGGTGCCGAGACTTTCGAGAATTTAACATAAAAATGTACCTCTGTTTTGTCGATTATTCTAAGGCCTTCGACTTGGTAAAATGGCCAAAAAT
>WYDF02276015.1:0-17588 GCA_009867245.2 Adranes taylori | reverse complement strand
ATAGAACACATATGGGACTTAAAAGTCACTGATACACCACTGATTACTCTTGATAACATATACTTAGACGGTATATTCGCAAATTTAAACATATTGGGAGAATAGATATCGATAGATATCGTTTAGTCTAGTCGCAAAAACTAGTCGCATTTAATCTAAATATCGGTATGTTTATTTCTGTACGTAACTATTAGCTGGAAGAATTACCCTGCGAAAGAATCATAGAAACACTCCAACCAACAATAAAAGAATTCGGGATAATATACTCACTAGAATGATTTTTCTAGCTTAGCTAATGAGGATTTTATAATTGTTTCATTTATTTAATTTAGCAATGAGGGAAAGTAAGAAAGAAATAATAAAATACAACTCATAAAATACAATTTATTATTTAATTAATCAATCTTAAATTAAATCATACGCCTCAGAATTCGCTCAGCTGCCCGTGTCATAGGCAAATATGGGGACCAGGGGATTCATGGGTAGGCGGGAGATTCATGGGTTAGACTAATATTGCTTACTTTACCATAAACACTATTGTGTTAATTTAATTTAATAGACCACTTAAAAGGTGACAATCAAAACTAAAAGGTTTAACTTATGTTTTATGCAAGATGTAACAAAACTTCTAGTATGTAAAAGATGGGGTGGCAATCACGTCCACGAATTTTGTTATTATAGAGTTTCGCTTTTGGCGATGTTAGTTTTCGAATAACAACACATAGTAAGGTTGCTGAACTTGCGTTTATTGCTTCGTCTAAGAGTTCGAGCCACCTGAAGCTAGCTACACAACAACGATTGCGTTCTCGTGTAATAGAAAGGGCCAGCAGAGAAAGAGATTGAGTATGCATCGCTGGCATGTTTGTATGACTTCCCTCCTCTGTTATTTTTTTCCTAGGCAAATGTTTTCCACATTTTTTGTATGAGTTCATCGTATGTAGATTACGAGCGAACAAAATGGTACATAGCAAGAGAGAGAAATATGTTTCGTTCTTTTCTATGCTGCCTGATCTTCGCGTCCAATTTTTGTATTGAGTTTCGCTTTAGACGATTTCCGATTCTCGAATAAGCAACTCTTATAAAATCGATCGATTTGTGTTCATTGCCGCGGCTAGCGAAAAAATTTTACGAGCCCGCCTTTTATGAGATTATTGAATTACGCGTAACTTCGTCTGCACGAGAGTTCGATAACATCGTATTTTTGACAAACATTTAATGAGTTACCTTCAGCTAACCAGATTTGTCTAGTATTTATAAGAAACATAGACCGTCTCGAATGCTTTCCAGTGATTGGTGGAAAATCCGCAGTAGAAGGGGTTTGCAGCTCCTTGTTCGTTTGCATGTCAAATTTGGTTGGAGAGCCACCTATCCTAGAAGTATTGTCATAAAATGACTCTGATCGAGAAAAATTATCCCATCCTAACGAGTTTAGCAGAAATTTCGACTAAGGCCAGCCTAGTCAGCGCCGAAGACGGACGCGAAAAATCTCTAATTTCAAATAAAAAGCCAGGTCCAAGCCACTTTGGACAAGACACATTCTGAGTCTTGTTCTGGTAACTTCGAGTGAGCATTTAGCTCGTTATCAGCATAATACTCGAGACAAGAATAAATGACTAAATATTCGTGTCAAAGTGAGCATTTCCAACACAGGAATATAACTATTCATATAACATTTCTATAACTATTCATATAACAAATAAGGTAACATGAATATAACATTTCTAAGTAAAGCGTCACCAACGCAACCCAAATTTAATTTATCATCTACAAAAATTACATCAAAGTCACACAATCTCACTAACAAAATTTCTATGCCAGCAAATCAGGTATATACAATTTACATAATTTGTACCTTCGGCTGAAACTTTTGACCCATTAAATATTCATTTATACATGTCTTTTCTGGAAGTCCTATATTTTTTTAACAATATCTTCGAGCATCCTGGAGAAGCAAAGGAGAGAATCCACAACCAATGTATCAACGGTATCGAGGAGTCAATCGTATCGATGAACCGAAGTATCCACCTCACTAACGAGTCTACCTCACCCCCAGTCGAATCACCAACCAATCAACCTAGCCAATGAATCAGTCACGCCAACGAGATATCCTCATCGAAACAGAACCGTCACTAACGAGTCGACACCGCCAGACATCCAATACGCCTTAGCCCATATTAACATTGGTAGACCGTCGCCTTTCACTCGGTTCACTCTCCAAAGCTCCACCCGATTTCACTGGCATCTTCAGACCGCCGTTTTCCGTTTTCAGACTGACAATTCAAGTATTTTATCCAACGGTATTTGCATGGTTAATGGATTGCACAGATTGGCTGAAATTGCGACGACAGAATTCAAAGATATAAACAGTTTAATTTCCAGTATGAAGAAGAGTTTTATTTCAAAGCGTCGAAAGACTTGTTCAAAGAAATGAATCCAGGGCTTCCTCTACCTCCTCAATCAATTTGTGACCAGGTGGGGGACTTGGTTGTCAGCTGCATGTTATTACGCTGAAAATCTGCAATCTATTGAATATGCACTTAATTATTTTGATGAAGATGAAAGCGTGGCCATCAGTGAAACTAAAGAATTGCTAAAATTAAAAACAATAACAAATGACATTGTCTAGACCTACTAATTTTAAAAAGATTGCTAACATCATTAAACACTTGGAAAAAATGAATGTTCCTCTTACAAGTATTTCGGAAAAAAGAACACTATCACTTCAATTGGAGCTTCAATCATGTTCGGGTGAATTTGGAGGAATTATCAACCAAAAACAAGGATCCAGGTTATAAGTTTTAAGACATTTTAAGTTTTAATATGGTCCGATTACTTCAGGTGATTTAGAAAGCAGATGTTACATTAAATATTTGCAATTTTTAAATAAATACTAAATCCGGGTCCCAGTTATAACAAATAAAACGGCTTACTTACCATATATTGTAACTATCAACATTTTAGAGGAAATTATTGATCGTCCACAGTAATGTCCAAACCTTGAGTGTAGCAACTAACTGCCTTTTAGAAATTAGCAGACCGCCTTTTAGAAATTATCCGAAAAGAGAGTCAAGAGGGACCGTAGGCCATGCCAAACCGGACAGCGCAGCTGTCCGCGCCGTAGGCAAACACGGGGAAAATGTGAGTCAAGAGCGACCATAGGCTGGGGCAAAGCGGACAGCTAAGCTGTCCGCGCAATAGGCAAATATGGGGACCGGGGATTCATTTCATGGGTAGGCGGGAGAGTCATGGGTTAGACTAATGTTGCTTAGTTTACCATAAACACTAATTATCAACATTTTGGAGGAAATTATTGATCGTCCACAGTAATGTCCAAACCTTGAGTGTAGTAATTAACAATTTTTTATAACAGATTGCTCCTACTTCTAATGCATGAGAGTATTAAAGTAAATTTGATTTCAGAATAGATTTCTGTTCAACATGTTCTTGTTAAATTCCATTTTTGTTTATATTTTAGATGTTCTAACACAGAAAGGGTATTTAACGTGATTAGAATAAGATTCTCATGTCTAAACTGAAAAGTCGCATTTTGCATTAAATTCTTGAATAATCTGAAACACATCGAATAGATATTTTAAAAGTCTTGTCATCTGGTTTAGAAACATATTCATAATGAGAGGTATATTAGGTGAGGGTGAGACTTTGTGGAAATGGGGCTTGTTAGGGGTCGTGAGTCATAGGAATTGAGGGTGGGACAGGGGAAGAAAGGAAAATAAAAAGAATGAAGAAAGGGCTAAAGATAAAAAATTGAGAAGGGGGGGGGGGGTCTAAAGTAGACGTTGCGGTAGTTACTTATTATTCGTAGTTTTCTTTTGTTTTAATTTTTTGTTTTTTCTTATTTTTGATTACTTTGTAAAAAAATTTGTTATGCCCACAAAGGTTAATTAATTAAAATTTATGTTTTCCTTTTAAAGTCCATTTCTCATTATTTTACAAAATGATAATATTACACAAAAAAAGTTGTGCTGTAATGAAACTTCGTTAAAATATGACGATTTTAATTCGTTAAGACATTTAAACTGCCTATGCTAGCAGAACTGTAAAATCCGGACAAGTTTCCAGACACTGTCTGGATTCAACTTAGCATAAAACATGTAATGTGCAAGTATTCTACGCATAATGAAAGTTGGTTGTAGAGTTAAATGTGACAGAATTAGAAAATGCTTTTATACCATTCGATGTAGACAGAAGCTCCTAACTAAATAAGACAATGTTTCGTTATCTTTAAAAGATAAAGGAGACATATTTAAAAAGACCACCTTGAATTAATTATACGATTTTATTGTTTAATTGCCTATAATTACATTTAGCATGAAATTCTTCAAACCTAATTTTTTTTTAAATTGTCACTAAAATAAGGCTTTTAATGATTGTCTATGTTCATTAAGGTACGGGTTAAAAATATCTTTAGTGATAGTGCTAGAAACAGTAAGTAGGTCCACTCCGCACGCTCTAAGTAAGATGTACTGTAACGAATTTTCGTCGGGTAACACCCACATTGATTGTTCGAGGATAATATGCGAGGATAAAAGCATTGGCAGCGTCAACCTTTTTGTGCCACCTATCTGTGCCACCATCAACATATCTGATAATACGCCATTTGCAGATTTGCTTGCGTGGTGTTCTTTATTCGTGTTATTATACTAATAGAGGTTACGGTTTACGGGTTTTTTTGCATTGTTACAATTTTGTCATCTTATTATTATTTGCGTTATTTCTTTTCGAAATGAAACATCGAAAAGAAACATTTATTGGACAAGCCTTCTGATCATTTGTGTTGTAAACACCGGGGATTATGATGAATATACTTATTCAGGCGAAGAATCAAGTGATGATGAAGCAAAAGACAGTTAATTGTTAGGAGTTTCTTTATTATCAGTTTTTTGTAAATTTTGTATTTCTTTCAATCTAGGCAATAGTGAGTCGAAAGTAATTTTTTTGTGTTATTTATTGTGGATCGTTTAAACTGTCTTTATGAGTGAAATAAAAAAAAAATTGAAGTATTATGCATGAATTCAGAATTGGCCGTAAAGGTAGAGAAAGCGGCAGGCGCTGGAAACATGAAAGAAGTATACGATATCACGAGAGGAAAGTCAACCGCAGAAGACCGGTGAAAACTAAACAAGAAGACCTCCTCACCAACGACGAAACACAACTTGCAAGGTGGCGCCAACAGTTCATGGAGGTGCTCAATAAAAAAATTGAAGAAGAGTCTGAACAAGAACCTGAAGAAGAGGAAGCAATTGTACACAATGGAGAAAGAGTAGGAAATGTAATTATTCAAACCCACCCTCCAAGGATGAGATTAAGACAGTGATCAATCAACTGAAAAATGGAAAAACTACTGGAGTAGATAATATTTCATCGGAGCTCATGCCAACTGATTCAGACACCGCCACTAATCTTCTGTGCCCTCTTTTAAAGTAGATTCGAAACAAAGAAACTTGCCGCAAGACTGAAGATAGGGAATAGGTGATACTCAACAGGATCCAAGCACAAGTGAGATTACAAATAAGGAAAGAACAAGGAGGGTTTAAAAGTCATTGTTCTTATACCGTCCAAATTAACATGACTCGTATTATTATCGAACATTCAAATGAATTTATCACTAGCCTTCATCTTCTATTTGCAGCTCTTAAACAGGCTTTCGACTCTCTTAGAAAGGGCAGTGTCTGGAAAACCTTACAGATATACGGAACACCGGAGAAGAAAACAAATGTAATTAATGAAACATACAACAACTACACATGCCATGTCATCCACAAGGAGAAAATCACGGAACCATTTGCAGTCAAGTCAGGGGTTTGCCAAGGATGTATTCTCTCCCCAACAATCTTTCTATTGGTTCTGGATGAGGTGATGAGGGAAGTCACGGATGGAAAAAGGGGGGTATACTAGAGGATCTACATTTTATAGATGATATCTGCCTACTCTCACATAACAATCTTAATATGGAAAAGATACTCTAAGGCCTCGAGTGCAAAACCAAGATAGTGTGTCTGAAAGTAAACTCCTCCAAGGCAAAGAATATGAAAATAATCACAAGAGATGTAAGAACACTGAGAGTGAACAATGAGGGCATCGAAAATGTAGAAGAGTTCACGTACCTTGGGAACAAAGTTACCCACGATGGTCGTGTAATTGCAGATGTCAGAGCAAAAATCCGAAAGTAAAATGGTGAAAGGTTCTGAACATTGGTTCTGAAGCAGTGCTTCAGTACCAATGTGAAAACAATGCTATAATACGGTTGTGAGACCTGGAAGCTCACCTCCAAAATCAACAGTAGCTTACAGGTCCTCCTGAATAGATGCCTCAGAAAACTTCTTCGAATCTTCTGGCCAAATGTGATATCTAATGAAGATCTTTGGAACCAAACGAGAGAGGAATCTATCTGCATACGAATCAAGAGAAGAAGAAGAGAGGCAAGCTGTGGGGAGACAAGCTTGGTTCTGGAAACCACAGGGAAAAAACGTGGAAGACCAAAGACATTATGGAGAAGGACTGTAGATGAAGAGGCAAAAAAGGAAGGAAAGGCTTTTCCTGAGCTGAAGGTCTTCGCTAGAAATATATTGCGCTGGGGAAACTTTGTCGTAGTCCTATGCTCTGGATAAGAGTGAAATGAATTAAAGATAAAGAGGAAGATGAATGAAAATAAAATCAATATTAAAAAATGTTTTTAACAACATATTGTTAGTCTGTTCGTAAAGGCGGAAGTATATAAGTTCGGTCAAATTTCATATGATGTAATATGTAGATCTTAGAGCGTATGGACTATCTGCTCTCCTTATTCAGCATCTACAATGCCCAAAAGTACAAACAAAACAACAATCGTATTATTAATGTAATTAACAACAAGCATTTTAAATATCAATAGAACCTTTCAGTTCGCAACGAAATATTTCGTAACGAAAATTCAGGCATTACAATCCAAAGAATTCAAAACCATGAAAATTTGTGAAAAGAATTGAGAACATGAACAAAAAACATTCACTCCAACCACACAAATTTAAGAAAAGATGATATATAATTAATTAGTTCATAAACATGACTGAAATAAAATCAGGTTTGTCTGAATAATTTGTGATAGGTTAATTTTTGGGGTTGATAGGGTAATTTTTGATAGGTTAAGTAAATACAGTCGATTCCGTTTAATTCGGACAACGGGTAATCGGGACATTCGCTAAACAAATCTTAAAGATCGGCAACAAAACTGGGGAAATAACACATATTTACTCAGCTTTTTCGCGACACTATTCCGTTTTATCGGGACAGTAATCGTATGTGAATTCCCATGGCGTCGGGGATTTACACGTGAACATTTAGCGCTGGAGTGTTTGAATTCCCGTGGCTCTGGTGATTCACAAGTGAATATATATTTCGAGCTCGAGTGAGGATGGATTCTATTTGACATGAGTATTTATAAACGTACCGTCGAGTTAACGTAAATTCAATCACTAAAGTGTAACATGAATCTGAAATGTAAAGTGTAAATATAATTGCACTAAACTACAGTGCAAAGTGAGTTACCGATATAACTCTTAGGAAGAAAGGATTTGACAAAATAAAATTGATCTCCTAAATGAAATTAAAAAGCCAGCCTTCGTCAGGTCGCTGAGGTTATTAATGTGACAATATCTACAATATCACGGCTCTGATAAGCAGAAAAGCAACTGTATGACGAATGTATGTTACATGAAAGAAAACTGGGGACGTCTAAAAGAACATGGGAGGGCAAGAATCCAGATTCAGAGGGGGCACTAGATTAATGGGTCTCCGTATCTACTCAGTGAAGTCTGAGTATCAGTGTTTCAATATTGAAGGTAAAAGCAGAAGAATTAGCCCGTGAATTAACAAAGTTGGACCAGAATGATTTTACAGCAACTGATGGTTGGATGTCTCGTTGTATAACGAGACACAACATAAAGTGTTAAAAAAGCACGGCGAAAATAGCAAGCGCTATTACCAGATGACATTTACTATGCCGATGAAACTGCCCTCTATTATAGCGCAACGCCAGATGGTACTCTATGTTACAAACACATTGCTCTGTGGGGCTTCAAAAAGGCTATAGACCGTATAACTATGTTATGCTGTACAAATATATTAGGCAATGACAAATGAAAGCGACTCGGAAAAAGTAGAAAGTCTCATTGCTTTAAGTGACTAAGAGTTCAGGGTTTACTTGTAGAGTACCATCCTAACAAGAATGTATTGATGACATCCGAAATTTTTCGAAATTGGCTTACAACTTGGGATGTAAAATTATAGCTTTCGCAAAGAAACATTTTAGTGCTTCTTGGCGATTGGGTGGCACATTCTCATCAGTGCAGCACATCCTGCTAACACCACATCCCGAGTGCAGCAAATAGACACGGGAATAATAAAGAATTTGGAGACATTGTTCCGAGGAAAATTTGTTAATTGCATACCGGAATACATTGCTATATATCTGCTCTTAAGTAAGACAACAAGGGAGATTAGTATCTAAAGAATAGTACCTAAATTATTTAATTATTTAATTTAATTTAAAAATATACTTATTTTGAAAATTGTTTTTATAACGTGATCCATAATGTATAATTAAGTTAATTTATTACGTACCGGTTCACTAAACTTTCCAAACTCGTATTTTCCGCGATATATTTCGGACTTAAAAGTCCATTATCTGGCGTTCCGCGTCGCTTGTTTGTTACTGTTGTTTGACGTGTGATTGGCGTTTCTGACGTCCGATTGTGTTCTTTTTTGTTCCAGTGTTGTCATGCTTTTTTTATTGTGTTATCTTGTTTGTATTATTAGTAGTTAGTTTTGTGTTTTATGTAATATTTTAACGGAGTGTAATAGGCTGTCGAATTTGTATTAAATTTGTTAGTTTAATATGTTCTGGTTTATTTTGTGCTTATATATTTTAATGTTTTCTTTGATGTCTACATTTTTGTGATTACATTCTATGATGGTCATTGTTTCGTCTATTGTTTTATTTGGATGGTCGTTGTTCAGTAGATTGCTTGCGAAATGAGTGATATATGTCCGGTCTCCTGAGGGCGTTTTGCTGCCCTCTATATCTTGTCCTGAAGTTCCTGTTTGTTTTTCCTATGTATATTTTATTGCATGTGTTTCCTACGTACCTATTACCCATGTCTTTTTTCCTAAGTATATTTTAATGCATACATCGCGGAAAATACGAGTTTGGAGCGTTTAGTGAACGGGTACATAATAAATTAACTGTATAATACAAATACTTATGCAAAATAATAAATATTTATATATTGTAAAAAAATTAATATCTTTTTCATGTACAGCTGAATGCACTGAAACATTAAAACCGAAATAATAATCAAAATAAAGCAGATAATTTTCAAATAGTAGACGTCTGTCAAACAAATTAATAACAAATATTGGTTTAATAAAAATATAATACAAAGAAGTATTTTTTGCTTTTAATTCATAAACATGAAATATGATTTAAAATAAAAAAATATACAAACAAATAAATGACATATAGCATATATACATATCAAGTACAGAATGTTGTTGAATTGTTTCAAATATTTATCAAAAAGGCTGTCAAAAAATATTTAGAACTTACAGTTTAATCAAATTAAAATATTAAAAAATATATACACATATCCAGGCTTAAATTTGTACTGCATTAGCCGATTATCAATATTTTAAAACCTGAAATAAAATTATTACATCATAATTGTGTGGACATTGGTAAGCTGCAATAGTAGCAACTGATAAATCTCATAAACTGTAAAATGTTTGCTTGCAATATATTAATTTCATTTAAATTAATTTTCGTAGTTATTATTATATTTAATTAAATTCAATAAGATTACAATTTCGAGAAAACAAAACATTATATCAAACTAAAAATTAAAAATAACTAATTAAATGGGAGCTAATAGAACTTATAGAAAATGACATGCTCAAAGTACACAGTTAGCTAAAATTTAAATCACATAGAGATTTGGCTCAACATTTTGATTTGATACGCTATTAATAAATAATGTTGTAAGTTGAAATCAATACTAACACTATACGAAGCGCTTCGTTTCGCCTTTAATTATTTTTAATTAATATAAGTACGCAACCGGTGAAACATTATATAACATGTCTTTTCGTCACAGCAACATAATTGAAATCGTGCCAGGCACCACTGACGAACACACAGTGATGCCGAAACGAGGAGCTTCGTATAGTGTTAGTATTGATTTCAACTTACAACATTATTTACTAATAGCATATCAAATCACAATGTTGAGTCTAATCTGTATGTGATTTGAATGTTAGCTAACTGCGTACCTTAAGAATAACCTATAGTACTTGTAATTATTAGCTCTCTCATTTAATTATTTTAAATTTATGTAAGTACACAACTGCTAAAACTTATATTTTATAGTAAACACCAAAAAATTAATGAAGAATAATACAATTAAAAATTATAATAGATAATAAGTTAATATTAACACCATATTCATTTATTTTAAGTATAAATAAATATTAAATGAAATTTATCACATTTAATTTTTTAATTGTCATATGAGGTCCCTTGGATTCCGGGCCTTAGGCGACAGCCTCAATCGCCTGTGCGGAAATCTACGTTTTACATATTTAATCAAAATATTACAACAATGTCGTTTTTAAATCGTGGGAAAATAACGAAAAATGTTCGGATGGTAGTTTTGACAAAAAGCGCGTTCACCTCAAATTTAATAGAAAAGAAAAATTCTGTAATACAAGTATCCTGATAAAGCACCAACCTATTTCCTAAATGTAAAAATTAACATTTAATTTAATTGTCATTTTAAAGTACTCTAAATATGATAACGAATTCGTTTGTAAATCCGTAAAAATGTCCGGAGTGTTCGGAGTGTGATTTTAAGGAAAAGTGCTTTATCTCAGTGCTAACGAAAAGTTATTGTATACTGTTATCCGAATTTGGATTCTAAATATTTACTTTAAGCATTATAACGGTTTCGTTTTGAAATTGAAAAATAACTAAAAAATACTCGGAAAGCAGTTTTGATGGAAAGCGCCTTCATCTCAAATTTAATAGAAAAGAAAACTTTTTACACAATTATTCTTCTTTAGCAGAAGTTTACTATCTAAAAGCAAAAATGGCCATATCGTGTAGTTCTCATTTTAAACTACTCTAAATATTGCAGGTGTTTCATTTTAAATCATTAGAAAACAACCACAAATATTTGGTGTGTGATTTTGAGAGGGAATTGCGTTAATCTCAATAATAAAAAGAGTTGTTCAAATCAGTTATCCTTATTTAAGTTTTACATATTTAATCAAGATATTACAACAGTTTCCATTTTAAATTGCGAAACAATTACAAAAAATGTTCGGATAATGGTTTTGACGGTAAGAGCTTTTATCTTAAATTTAATGAAAAGAAAATTTCTTTAAAACATTTATCCTAATTAAGGATAAGTTTACTATATAAAATCAAAAATGACCATTTAATTTAATTTTTGTTACTCTCAATATTGTAACGAGTTCGTTTCTAATGGTTAAAAAATATTCAAAAATATTCAAAGTGATTATGAGGAAAACTGCGTTTGCTTCAATGGTATTAAAATGAGTTCTTTAATACAGTAATCCTTATTTACGTTTTAAATATTTAAATCGTTCTTTGTTTTTAAATCGTCAAAAACTAATGAGAAATGTTCGGATGATGGTTTTGACATAAAACGTCTTTATCTCAAATTTAATGCAAAGAAAATTTCTTTAAGTTCGCAAAGAAAAATTCTTTAATAATTACCCTTAGTAAGGATAAGTTTACTATCTAAAAAAAATTGACCATTTAGTTTAATTGTTGTTTTACACTACTCTAAATTCTGTAAGGGTTTTGTTTTTAAATTGTTAAAGAATAAACAAAAATGTTCGGAGTGTGATTTTGAGGAAAACTGCGTTTGATTCAATGGTAAAGAACAGTTTTTGAATATTGTTCTCCTTATTTGGGGTTTGAACATTTATTCTAAACATATAATGTTCGTATAGTGGTTTTGACGAAAAGTGCTTTTATTTCAAATTTCATGAAAACAAAATTTCTTTAATACAATTTTCCTTATTAAGGACAACTTTATTATCAAAAACGACCATTTAATTTACTTGTCGTTTTAAACTTCCCTAAATATTGCAAAAACTTTATTTTCAAATAGTTAAAAATAACGAAAAATGTTCGGCGTGTAGTTTTGAGGAAAATAGTCGTTTTTAATGGGAACAAATAATTATATTTATTAGAAAATAAATTCATATAAAATGGTAGTAAACAACAAAAAAATAATGTAGAATAATATAGTACAATTACAAATTATAGTAAAAAAGTACGATAATAATAACACCATATTTATTTATTTCGAAGTTGGTAAATATAAATAAATATGAAATGAAACTTATCACGTATAATATTTTAATTGTCGTGTGCCACTCCTGGCTTTCGGGGCCATAGGCGACCGCATGCACCGCCTGTACGGAAATCTGCCACTTGTTGCACGTTCTTTGCTCCCTTTACGTCCTGGTACAGATTTTTCATCCCATGAAACAAACGTTTTGTTACTTATTACATGCAAAAAAAAGCGGATTCATCAGCATTGTATACCTGTAAAGGACAAAGACCCAAATCGTTCACTCTTTGTATAAATCCTTGTTATCTACAATATAGTCTTTTTTGTTATCTCCTAAATTTTCATGGCCAGAAATAGATGTATGGGCCCAGAAATAGATGTATGTCTGTTTCTCTCCTGACGAAACCACATATACAAAACTTCCTCCGCCTCTGGATGTTTAGCTTTCTTGACAATTTCTCTCTAGGTTGGCCCACAATCAGTGGTAGACACGAACTTTAGAATGTTCACGCAGTTCTTTTTACTATCATAAATTGTAGAATGTCCTAACAGATTAATTGCGATTTAGGCAGTCCAGAATACTAGGCGGTGGTTAATGCTTTGTGCCTCCGCTTTTGGATTTGCTACCCAATCACACACTGACAAAGCTTTGTCGTAATAGGTACAAATTACAAATTGGCATGTCGGATTACAAAGAGCGCCAGATTATACAGGGGCCGGATTACCGCGGGTTTACTGTATATAAGCCTTTACTGGCATTTACACAATTACATTACAACATCGAGTACCAACAAAATATTTAATTACAATAGTAATAATAATAACTAAATAATTTCTTCCTTCCAAATTATTTCATAACTCCAAAAAGAAAAAAACAATGAAAACTAAAAAAACAAATCTTTTAATTGGGACCTCTCCCCCTCTATCCATTGAAAACGTCCACTCAGATCTACAGACCGATTAAATTTATGTTTTCTTCTTTTTCCCTTTTGTTATCTATATACCTTAATTGGTTCCCACATGACACTATACCCCCACTCCTACTCTTAACAACAAAAAATTTCATTACCTCCTTATTCTTTTTTATATAAATATACTACTAGTAAATTATGGTTCGAATAAATATTAAAATTAATAGTTTTAGAGTATATGCCGTACATGGGTGATTGACCGACAGACACTAATTCTAGGTACGCCACTGGAGCAGAGCTAATAATATTGAAAGAATATTTGTTCTGCAAAAAAGATGTATTCGATTTATTTTTGACATACGCTTCTATTTAACTTTGGAATACAATACCTGCCAAATATTAAATCATAGATATAATAGCATTCATGGGCAACATTGATTGCCCAACGTCATACCACAATACCAGAAGTCACATATCTATACCGGTTACCGATTATATGATATATTTAAAGACAGAATAAGAAGTATAAACTACAATAATAAATTAAAATCTGAGGTATACAGATTTCTTAAAAATGAAGCATGTTACATAGTGTAAAATTTTATTTGCAGTTAAGACCGACTGCAAATACATACGGTTTAGGGGACAGGGGGGGTTTAGCGATTGCAGTCACTTTATACTCCCTAAGATTAACCTAATAACATCCAGTGTCCTCATTTGAGGATATGAGATTTTACCGTGTATAATGTAAAAAAATATTGCTGTTAGTTTGTCCTGTCCTCACTTACATAAATTGAATGCACGTGGCGTTAGTTTCGGCATCATAGTTAGTTCTAAATGTCAAAGTTTATGTAGCATAACGTGCTATGCTTCATCAACAAATATTGTCATCTCAAAAAATAGTGTAAATCTTTCACGCTAATGCGGAAAGAGTGAAATTTAGTTTATAAGCTTTTATCCAAAGGTAAGAAAACATTGCTGTCCTCAAGTCCTCAAATAAGGTCACTGTGAATATATTTTCTTAAAACTCCGAAATTCTAGTTCGTACCAAAATGAACAAACGGCAGTATGTTAAGACTCTTGAGGAGGCATTGCAATATTTGGATTCCAATGAATGTGAAGAAGACATTGTAGCATTGCCACCGGAAGTTGACGAATTGACTGATGATGATGAAATTGACGAAAACGTTATGGATCTGCCAGTTGTTAATGACATTCCTTGTAAACCCATTTATTCTAGTAATCCAACTAAAGATAATGTAAATTCCTGGTGATTTTCAGGTGGAATAAAGGTGGAAACAGCAGAACAGAACGACGACAAGTTCGATGAAGGAGATAACGTTCCCTTCATCGAGTGTTTGCATAGAAGGCAAAATGGTAAGTGAGCTTATCTCAGCATTCTGCATAATGCGTAGAAATTTCGCCTACTTATGGCCATAATGAACCTGCAAACCAGGGTAGTGTTCATTGAACCAGTAACTCGATTCAAGAAACCAGGTCACCGTTGTAAAATGGAAAGATAGCAAGTGTGGGTCTGTTCGTACCAACTTTGATGAAGTAGCTCAGGTGAACCGCTGGGGCCAAGAGCTAATGTTGCAATAAGCCAACCAAAAGTAATCAACAACTAAAATAAGTATATGGGTGGTGTAGATGCCCATGCCTGGCTTCACGAAAAACATTCCATTGGAATTCGCAGAAAAAAGTGGTATTGGTGACAATTCACACGAGTCATTCACATGGAACTCGTAAATGGTTACCATTTGTACAAGTTATTCCATTGAGTGAACGCTATGTTTATAATGGATTTCCGTCGTCACCTGGCAGTTTTTTATCTAAAATTGGGCCATGGGACCAATGCAAGAAGGAATCGACTAGCGCATATTTGAGGAATATTCTGCAATATTCGATGAAAAGAACCACCATATAGGAAACAGGCAGAGAGGGTGCCACAATGTCTTTTTTACAAGCAAGCCACGTACATATTGCATAAAATGTAATGTCACACTGTGAATTTCAGCCTGGTTTGCTACTTATCACAAAAATAAATTTATTTTATAATTTAAATTCTACTATTTAAGTTACAAAGTTCGAATGAATAAATAAATGATCACAAATCGAAATGATACCGTTTATTCCCAGTGTCATCAAAAGAGGACAGGGCATATCTTTGGTTCCATAAAGAAAACTTAATTCATTTATACTCTTCGTCAAATTAGACCCTTAGAAGATAAATTTAGGTAATATTATGAGACAATTAAAAAATTCTTTTGTGAGCAACGGGTTAAATATGTTTACGTTAATAAGTTTTACATACCTAACAGTTTTTGATAAATATAATTTCCATTCAATTATTCTACTGAATGACATTTTTTAATGGTCACAACCATGATGTTTATCCCTGACACCCTCCCCGTAAGCTTCCGAACCACCAACTTGCCACCACTCCGCAGGCTATATTTCTCAGACACGTTTCCACTCCTAGGTTTGCTATGGCCACTTGGTCAGCTTGCTGCAGCCATCCATGCAAGATCCACGTCCTTGTGCAAGGTGAGTTATATCATTTTCTCTAGAAGCCACTACACCTATGAGGCGTGTGGGTCTGATGTAAGTTGTTTTAGATCATTACACGCCGCATAGGTGTATGGGAGCTGAATGCAGTACATTTTTTTACCTATTTTTCCAAGTAGTTTTTGCTAATGTTTTAGTTTTGTTTTGAGGCAACAAAAATGGATGTTTATCGCAATGAAGATGAATTATTATCGGCTTTTAATGAAATTAATGCTGATGACGAGAATCCTGACTTTGTGGACATTCTAGAGCTGGAACACTTTAGTGATGACGATTATGATTCAGATCCTGATTATATGCCAGAACTATTTGATTTAGAAGAAGTAGATGACCAATTAGTAAGTACAATTAGACAAGATGTGGTTAGTATTGTTGCCCTAGAAAGTAAAAAAAAAACAAGGAAACGAAAACTTCATGGTCTATTGCTAATAAACGAAGAAAAATATAAAATGAGTCTACTGTTTCAACGGAAACAGACACCTTTGTACAAATAAGGTCTGATCAGGACATATTGAGTGGAAAAGACAAAGAGACAATTTGGTCCAGTTCACCTGAGACCTACAACATAAAACGAAGGCCAAAAATATTGTCACTAAGAAAGTTAGAACAAAGGGTAAAGCACAAGATGCCAGTGAACCAATAGACTGCTTTAAAGAATTTGTATGCTCTAAAATAATTGACATAATCTGTGATGAGATTATGTCAATTATTTTAGAGCAAACTAATCAGGAAGTTGAAGAGAAAAGGAACAAATTACCTGAAAAAATATAAAAACAGCGGTAGATTCAAATGATGAGCACCTTCAAGCATTCCTTGGAATTTTGATCTTGAGTGCTGCTACTAAAATAATCATATTTCTGTAAAAACAATGTTTTACACAACCATGTGCGGCAAGAGATACACAGCATCATTTTCTCGGAATAGATATGAGTTTTTCAGTTCTTGTTTAAGATTGGACAATCGGGCAACAAGAGAGGAACGCAGAGCAACAGATGTTTTTGCACCTATACGAGATAATGGGACATTCTAATAAACAACTGTAATGGCAACTACGAACCCACTATATAGTTGACAATAGACGAACAAATAAAAGGTTTTCGTGGAAGATGTGGCTTCAAAATGTACGCACCCAGAAAACATAATAAGTATGTTCTGAAAATATTTTTGCTATGCGACAACGCAACTAAATATATGATCAATGTCATCCCGTATCTTGGAAAAAATAGTAATACCAATAAAACACCTGCTGGATTATTTTATACTAAAAAACTAGTTCAACCAATCATTGGATCAAACAGATACATAACAACAGATAACTAGCATTCCGCTTGCGGAAAACTTACTTGAAATGAAATTAACCTGTAATGGTATAATCAAAAGAAGCAATCCTCAACTTCCTGAAGAAATCACTGACATCAAGAATTCACTGACATCAAGTAACGCCCAAAAACTCTTCAATGTTTTTATTTACTGATACTATTAGTGCAGTTAGTCTTACAAACATGAAAATAACAAATTGGTTACTTTAATATCTACCCTTCATGATGACAATATCAATGAAAATACGGGCAAACCAGAAATAATAATGACTTATAACGCCACGACAGGCGTGGTTGACACTTTCGACCAGTTTTGTCAACAGCTGAATAGTGGGGAAACTGCACGAAAACACCAACCCCATAAGAATCGGTAGATGAGTACGACAGGGTGATACTATGTCACCCAAACTGTT
>WYDF02276004.1:0-17589 GCA_009867245.2 Adranes taylori | reverse complement strand
AACTAATTTTATTTATTTAACGTTTCAGGAATGATTATTCCCTTCATCAGAATATATTGTTGTAAAATTTAAATTATATGATGTTAACATTATAATTTATGATTTGGCATTAAATTATTACTTATTCTACATTATATTTTGTTCAAAATATTTTATAAATCAACAATTTTAGTGTGGTTTATTGACTTATATGTTTATGACATTTGTTTCAGTTTTACTTGTCATTCCGATCCATTGATGTTTTTGTTTCTAGATAACTATTGTCTCTTGATAACTATTGTCTCTTGTGATATTAAATTATTTTAGGATATTATTGTATATTCTGGATAATTGCTGTATGTCTGTTTTGTAACTTCAGAACATATTAAAGCTAGCAGATTAAATAATGGCTTGAGCCAGTTCGCTAAACATGTAAATAACAATGATCATGATTTTTATTCTAGAGTTAATTTCAAAGCCCTTCAAATTTCACATAAATTCCACATAGCTAACCATTTAGAACAGGTTTATATTTCCGTCAATAATGGTAGAACAATAATGCTTTGATCAATAGACAGGTCGGGTATGAATTATCATTTTTTTGCAACTGACATCCATTTATTTTAATTATTAAAAAAAATTCAATTCAAATTGAATATAAAATTCAAATTATATTGAATACAATTAAACCTAAAATATAAAGTAAAAATGAATTAATATTAAATTAGAAAGATAAAATAGGATCATTCTGATGGCATTTGTTTGAAGGCCTCTGGGTTCATTTTCCTTCGAGTTAAATTGCTGTTGGGGAATTACATCGTCCAGTTGGCCTCTAAAACAGGTTACAAATTGACTATAATCAAATAATTCTTGTAAAATATTGATATAACATTAACAGCTTCTTTAAAGTGAAAATGTTGTCATTATAAAGTTGACAAAATTTGAGTCAATTTATGTAACTCAACTGGATATATTTTATTGGACCAAAAGAAGAATTTCACTCTTCTGGTTAGTGAAGTTTGAAAAATTGAATTATTAAGATACACAGTTAGGGATTACCTTAGATAAAGTAGTTTCCGCCCGATACGTTTTTTCAGTTATAAATCAGTATCAGATATGCTGCAACATGAAAATATAGCTAAAATATTAAATTTCATCAATAAGTTATAAAATTCTTGTTCACAAAATGTTACTTAAAGTTGTAAAAAAGTTTTCCAAATACTTACATAAAGAGTAAAACTTTTTAAAAATTTTCAGCAACATGCAGACACATGTGATATAGTTTTTCTTGCTCTTATCAAATTATATATTTCACTAGCCATTTATAATTCTGATGAAGTGGTAATTGTTTCCACAAAACATGTCACCTTGAACTTGCTGGGCTCGGAAGCACACGTCTAATGCTAATTATTATTAAATGGAGTTTTTGGAACACTAGTCTTTCAATACTTTAAAATGTGGTCTCCCAACACTGCGTCGTACTTCAATATTAAATTTTTTGGGTTCTACTTACCCGAAATTTATACTTACCTCGTGTGACAATATATAAATTACTCGTTACAACAATATTCATTTTTCTGCCTCTCTCAACACATCTAGAAGATGGATTACAACGGTCCTTTACCGCATTCGACCATTGAATGGTGCAGCTTCCTTGTTCCACTAAATCTCATCTGTTTCATAAAAGTATTTTTAGACCTGTCTTTTCGCAAAAGTTCGGATTTTTCTTCAACATCTGTAAGTGACTGTTCCATCGGCAATAGAATCATTAACACTTTCAGATAAGTCTGAAAATTCATTAGTATCTACTTCATCACGAAGGCCTTCTAACCTCATCATCTTTTGATCATATGAACACATATTGAAATAAAATAAACCTACAAGAAAAAGCAAATGCGTAAATATTCTATTCATATTCTATTTAAATATTCTAAATACACTAACAAGAGAAATAAATGGCAATCACTTCTGTATGCAGAAATGCATTTGTGATGTTAGCGAAGCATTGAATATTATACACAAGGGATTTAAAATGTGGGGATTTCCAAAAAAATTATTTTATATTTTGCACAAGATCTTACTTAAATGAGAGGAAATATACTATAATGTGTATAAGGAAATTAAAGAAATACAAGTATAAACAAATCACACTAAAATATGCACAAAACAGTTAAAATAAATCAAAATGCGGATTAGAGTTTTTTTTATAAAATGCGGCAAGAGCAAACGGGTGAGGCCTACTAGGACATTCATTCGATTATTTTATTTTTTCATAAAAAACAAATACATTTTTGAAAATTTATTTCAAAATTCGGAGTTTGATATTTGTGAAACTTACAAAGAAGCTCACATTATTTTTCTTTAGAAAAATTGCAATATTTATGTATTTGCGTATTATGATGTATATTGCGTGGACTCACAGGCCTTGCCCGTTCGTTGGAGGGTTAATAATTTTTAATATTTAATTTTTTTATAGTGTTATACACACGCCAATTTAGGTTGGAAAATCCATATTGTCGACCCAGGCACGATCGAGAAATTAAATTCGAAAAGTTCCAGTTCGATACAGAAACACTTCAGCATCATATCTGTTATATTAATAGGAATTCTACTCATATCAAGAAGTATTTTCTAACATTTCCAGAACGAAACATATGACAATAATAATGATAATAGTAATATACATAAAAATATTATTTATATTACATTACTAGATTTAAGAATTTTATATGTGCTATTATTATAATTAAATCGCAGACTGATATTTTCGAGTTGAATGATAATAAATTTTCGTTTTTAATGTTCTTTTGTGGGTTGTAACGAATCATTTTAAAATTTAAAAAGAAATAAGTATTACTCATAAAATGCATTATCAACTTATTAAATCTGTAATGACAAATTATATATTCAAAGCATGTTTGTTAACTATATATTTTACAAAGAAAACTCAAATAAATAGATATTGCTAGCCATTAATAAGTGACATAAATATATAAGCCATATTTTGTAATTAGGTACGTTATTTTGAATATTGAATCAAAGTTAAATCTTCTAAAAGAGTAAAATTGTTTAAAGGTTATGTATTTTGATTTTCAATAAACAATATAGGGTATTGTGTACGTGTCGAAATTTATAGTTATATTTAAAAAATATTTTCCAGCTGACTGCTTATAATATTTTTTAGGATTTAGTTTAGTATTTTTGAGAATATTTCAGTTGAGTAATTTTTTCAATGGTTAGTTCAGTTATGGACAAACTTTTTGGGAGTGAAACATAAAATACAAATAGAAGAGATCAAACCTGGCGGGCCAATATAATATAAATTTCCAAATTTTATTTTATAAAGTCTTTAATACTAATAAAATAAAAAATTAATTAATAAAAAAATAAACTAAAAAAATAAATTATCCACATAAAATAATAATTGCTCATGTTCACACATTATTCGAAGAACAAAAATTATTTGCAAAACTTGGTATCAACTAGCATGAATCTCGTACGACTGTAAGATTTGGAGATTTGTTCACACTTTCAATGATACATTCGTTTGGTTTTCAATCGTGATTTAGCATCACATACACAATATATGGTGGTATCATTTATTGATGACTAAAAGAAACACGATGGTCCTACTCCAAATGGTAATTTATATATTAATATAAGAACAACCAAAAAATTTTGTTTGTGAATGAATTTCTCGTCATCAGACTTCGCATCTAAGCGACAGTTAGGAAAAAAGATTCATTTATATTTTGTTATAATTGTTAATATTATTTCAAACTTAAAATAAATTCAGATTTAATCTAAGCAATAGATTTACATAATGTGCATAACTCATTATAATATAGGGTCCGAGGGAAGTTCTGTTGCTCATTCGAAACGCCACAACTTCTTATATTTTTGGAAGTTCTATTCCAAATTATTAATACAAAATATTTATAATAGAATGTAATCAATGAATTTCTACTCATTGTTATCATTATTATTATTATTTATTAATGATAAGAGAGTGGCTTTCGGCGATATAATCTTATACCTATTTAATAATTATATATACAATTTTACTTATGAATTAGATGAAATAAAAAATAAGAAAGAGGGAACATGATTCACATATTGTTGCCATTTTTATCTTTGTTCGCGTAGAAGGCATCTAGGCTATTTTGAAATGCATTAGCCAAAGTTGAGGCAACCATAGATTCGGGCAACGAGTTCTATGCATGAACTATTCGATTTTAGTGAAAATATCGTCGCGACAATAACCTCCATTGCTTTGTATTTAATTTACAGCTATGACCACGCAAATGTACTTTAGTATTTAGTTCATACATGTGTGTAGTTCCCCGTAATTATAGTATCTTTGGAGTGATTTGTAGATGTCGATTAAATCTCCTCGTGTACGTCTATCCTGGAGGAATGGCAGTTGCAGAACTTGCAGACGCAGCTCATAAGATAATTCCTTTAAAGCAAGCTTCGTAGTTCGACGCTGAACTCTTTTAAAGAGTTCAATGTCATTTATGAAATGCAGTGACCATACCTACGTTGCATACTCTATTTTGGGGCAAATGTATGTTTTGTATATTCTCAGAAATGCAGTAGGCGCCAATGTTCTTTTTTTTTCATTTTATAGAGACTTGGGAATGCGTTTAGGCAGTCTCGCCGCTGGCTTTTCTCCGCATCTAGTGCAACGGGAACTGCCCCGAAGGAGACACGTAATACCCACTAAAGCCGTCCATCTTAGGCTCTACCGGCATCTTTGGTACCGCTTTTGGTATTTCTTCGGAGATATCCGAAGGATGTTTTTGCGTTGAACTCTTTTAAGGAATTCAATGCCTTTTATGAAATACGGTGGCCATACCGACGATGCATACTCTATTTGGGGACGAATGTATGTTTTGTATATTCTCAGAATGCAGTAGACGCCAATATTCTTTTTTTTTTATTTTATAGGGGCTTGGGAGCGTATAAGCAGTCTCGCCGCTGGCTTTTCTCCGCATCTAGTGCGACGGGAACTGCCTCCAAGGAGACACCCACTAAACCCATCCCTCATAGGCTCTACCGGCATCTCTAGTACTGCTTTTGGTATTTCTTGAGATGTCCGAAGGATGTTTTTGTCTGATTGTTGAATATTACTTGTTTTTGTATGCCGTGGGTAGACCGGTAAGCCTGTTAAACAGTCTGTTCCTCGTTAAATTTGTTGAACTTTATTTATTTACATTGACGTCTTGGCTGGTACTCAAGTTGGAGCCGGTTTCAATGCGATCTTTCTTTCGCAATATGTCACTGCACATCTTCTTGTCAGCTTCCCAATATTTCTCTGAAATTGCCATGCTATTCATTAAGTTTTCAGCTGACAGTTTGCTGTCCATGATTATGTTTCCCTATTGTGTCTAGCTGCAATGCCTCACAGTTAAATATTGTGTACTCTGCAGAGTCCTGCTCTTGGGTGTTTTTGCGGTGCGAGCACATTGATATCTCTGTTCTATTATATTTATGAAGATAAGATGAGAACATGCATCTCCGCTTAGTACTTGCATTCAGTGATATCCTATTGGCCTATATTTGATTTTACACCAGATACTCACATTTCGGATCAGTTTATGTGTCCAGTGTCCTTTGGTTACGCTATTCCATTCATTTCGCCAATGATCGTGTAGTTTGTCTCTAGCAGCTCTTTGTATCAACTCTGCTTCTGCTTTGGGCTTCGCTGTAGAATGTGCTTCATAGGTTTCAATCCGCTCTAGGGCCAGAAGAAGTATCGGGGGAGCTCCGGCAATCCCACAGTGAGCATCATTGGAAAAAGTTTTGAATGCGGTTGTTGTGCCTATTAGATCTATTCTTTGCTCTTTGGCAAACATATTAATTGTTCTTTTTGAACAGATGGTTTTAGTCCAAATTGGTGCGGCGTAAAGCATAACTGATTGCATGACGCTGAGTAGCACTTTGCGCTTTGTTGTTATAGGGCCTTTCGTCCTCGACATCAGCTTTCTTAAGTTTGTGGAAAGAACCATCGCTTTCGTAGATGTTGTTCGTATACGTTCTGTAAAGGTACAGTTTTTGTCTAAAATGACCCTTAAATATTTAATTTGAGCAGCTACCCTGATTTCCTTTCCAGCGATGAAAATACGAGTGTGTTGCACTTTCCTTTTTTCGCTAAACATAATTACACTGTTTTTCAGGAGCTATTTCTAGATAATTTTTTTTAAGTCAGTTTAGCACGATTTTAATCTAAGTGTTAAGATCTGATTCAATCCTTTCTGTGACTCAACCTACTGCAAGCAAGACCATGCCATCGGCAAACCCAGTCAAATTAACCGAATTATCTATTGACTGGTTCACATATACTAAAAAGGATATGATGGACCACTCAATTTTATTGACATCCGCAATGAAAACATTAAAAAGTAGGGGGTCGGGAGGGAGGGGGGGGGGCATTGCACTGGCTTGGATCACCCCACTAGGAATCAATACTGCAGATGAGAGTTGAAGCGTACCCTAAAATTTCCCTAAAGTTTTTATTATCCATTCATTGAGGTTGGATAGCGTATTTGTTGTTCTTGAATGTCCAATCATGAATCCATGTTGTGAATCGTGTATAATTTTATGTTCCATACAATATTTTAATATCTTCTCAGCAATGATGGACTCCATGCATTTGCTAATTAAAATTGTAATACTACATGTCTATAGTTATCGGTTTTTTGAAGATCCCTACTTTTGAAAATTGGTACCGTATGCGATGTCTTCCAGTCTGATGGAATCATATCTTCACACATTGCTTTATTTACAATTGCTGACAGTATTGGCGCCAGCATAGTAAACGTCCTCGTTGTTCTATGTGATTTTTTTTTATTAAGGCCTGTAGTCGGGGAATGAACGAATTGCACGCTGCACAAACGTACCGTTGCTCAATGTTTACGAACAACAATTTTCAACACGTCCACACTCTCATATCTTTTTGTCGACATTCTGGCCTATAACATACTCCAACGAAGAAATCCATTGGATTCGCATCGCGTGAATTCGCAACCCATTGTTTCTCGGGAATGAAATATTGAACACTTTTATGTATAAAAGCTTGATTCAGACACGGCAGCAATACATATTTCAAGACCTTTTCTAGGTACTCAGTTGCATTTATCCTTACGCCATGGTCGACAAAAATCAGCAGAAAGCGATATTTGGCGGACACTGCGGCCCATACCAACAGGCTGAATGGTACAAGTTTATTCATCCGAAAAAATGATGTTTGGAAGCTCGCTAAGTGTGGTGCTCTCTACGTTACAGCCACTGTTTACGCTGCCATTCGTCAAGATGGTGAACTGTTCACTATATGGCCTTAATTGAAGTTCATTATTCAGTATGGAACATGTATTGAACGCCTCAATCGGATATTTGTAGTTCATTCGCCATTTGAGTTGCACTGCATCGTGGGTTTCGTTCAATTTGGCTCTTCACTTTTCGTACAATTTTTTTACTTGTTGATGACTTTTTTCTGCCGGATCGGTAGCGATCTGCAACGCTGCCCGTATCGCTGTAACGCGATATGGTGCGGTACACCATATCGCTTACCGTCGGTACGCCAAACGTTTTTTTCACTTTTAAATGCTGCAGTTCACGAACGATAGCTGGTTGGAATTTTCAAGCAATCACACTGTTACAGCAAGATTTGAAAATTATGTGCGTTAGAAAATTATGATGTTTCTTGCTTGTCGACAATAAAATGAAATGCAATTTTTGCAAATTTTCAAGGCGCTGTCATTTACTATTTGACAGATACACCGATTTGAAGGTGGTAACAGAACTTTCCGCGGACCCATGTATAATTTTGTCGTGATTAAAACGTTTTACACGTTACTTCATCTTGAAAGATGAAAGCAACAATAAAAGCATAAAGTCTGATGAGGAGACTAATGTTAATTCGAAACACATCGATTTGTTCTTATAAGAATGAACAAATTACAATTTAGATTAGTAGCACTGTGTTTCATCCAATGCATTCAATTACGTCAAACCACTAGAGGCCGTTTGCATCAGTGCTACTTAAATCTTAAGTGTATCTTAAATTAAGTAAGTGATTTTGCATTACACCAACATTTTAAGTGGATTTTATACTCTTAAGTTTTCCTTGAATTTAAGTCGTAAAATTTAACTACTTAAAGTGATACTTAAGAAAAGTTTTTAATGAAATTATAAGAGTAATATTGATTTACATGAAATTCAAGTACATCCAATTGTTTAGGAATCGCTCTGTTTATATCAATAACATTTTATGCTACTATTAAACATCTCCTAAGCATTGCTGATTTTGCTGGATTACATCTATCGACTTCATGTCGAATTATAAAAAGAGCCTCAAGTGAGATTGCTGCATTGTTTCCGACATACATAAAACTCGTCCTCTGGAAGATTATCTGCTTTACCACACCCAATAAGGATGCTCTCTTGGTTGCTTCATCTTCCTCGTTCTCCATTTTACATTATTGTAGCACTTCTGCAAAGAATCAGTTTGTCGCTTAATGTTTTCAGGGCATTCTGCATTAAACTCATTCTCCTACTTTCTCCTACGCAGACTGTTGCCCAATCTATTTTTTTTATTTACAATTTTTTTTTGTATTTAAATATAACATTTAATAACATCTTTTCTTCTTGGACAAAATTAGCACTAAATTTTTTTAGATTCCCTTTTTATTAAAGATAAAATTGTACCAAACACAAGCACAAAAAATAGCAAAATTTATATAGGCAGGCTATATTCACAGCGGACGTCCACGAATTGGACGCTAGGAATGTAGATAATCCTTTTTGTATTAAGTATAACTGTCCAGGGTGCCATAAATTGGACGCTACCATTCTACCTGCACAAATTCGTCTATTGTTTGTGTTAATGTTTTATTTCATTGTGTTTATAAAAAAATTAAAATATTTATAAAAAAACCGAATTCAATTTAATGTTTTACATAATATTAAGTTGCATAACGATCAATAATTTTTGAATATATTATTAAATATAAATTATACTATTAAACTTGTAAAAACAATAAATAATTAAAATAGAAATTAATTAATTCAAATGTAGGTACTATTCATTAGTCCTTACTCCGGCGCCCAATTTAAGGGTAGGATTAAAATTAGCCAGATACTAGCGTCCAATTCGTGGCCGGCCTCACATACATGAGTTAGATTTCTTGGGGTTCCTTAATCTTACACTCGAATTGCAGTCCAAGAGGCGGTCAGGTATAAATATGTAGGTACATAATACAATAAATGACAGAAATGAATAAATTTATTCAAAAAAATTTATTAAAACAAAACAAGAGTAACTCAACAGTTCTCGGCACTGCTATTTGACTAGTAAACTACTAAATTTATAAGATTATAAGATACACATTTTAAGAAATCAGAGCGGCTAATTGCATTACAAGGAAATTGCACAATTTTTTCAGTTATAAATTTCGGATTGTCTAAAATTTCTTTCTTAATTAACCGTTTTTCTTTAATATTACAAGTTGTTATTTTAATATAGGTATCAGTTAGAATTATTTTCAATGCTTCTAGAAATACATATATGTTTGTGTGATACACTACACAGCATTGCTTAAATTTCGAATGGAAACTCTAGCAGCAGTTGGTGGTTCTAGAAATATCCGCAGAACATTTTGCCCAAATATTTGGTGAGAAATTGGAGTCTTCACTTATGTAAGTATCTGTTAAGTAATACGCAAATTGAACAACTCTATCATCAGAAGGCATATCTCGCATCAATTCGAAAGAGAATGCATCACCAACCTCGTCTGGATCCAAAAATGTAAGTCCAAATACGTGATGCAGCCGTTTTCCTATCTCAGAATTTGGATCACGGTATTCGTTGGAAAGGCCAACTTGAATATTTCTATAGATATATTTAGAAAATTATATTAATTTGTACTTACCAAGATTGGGCTAGATGAAATCTGCATCCTATAATGTTTGCTTCCGGAAAAATTGTTAAAACTGCAGAATGTATGCCTTGCTCAAAGTCGATCACAATGGAGTTGGAATGCCATGTAAATTTTTTTATCAAAATTTGGAACAATTTCACATAGGATGTTTTCAGTTTGTTCTTTAATAAACAATATAAAACGGAACATATGTATCATTGGCATATGCGTGTATGCAAAATAATTGCAGAAAATATTTTGGACAATGATCAAATGTTCCATCCATGTAAAATTGTGTTTGACCACACATAAATTTGATGTTGCTTATGCAAGAAAATACAATTATATATAATGCGAGATCGTTGACTAACATGAACGGTTCTTCTCTGATTGCCATAATGTCTAATATATTCAACACATTTTGGATATCTGCGGAGGAGTTTGGTAGCTTGGGCATCATTTTCCGCTTTTCTCGGGCAAAGTTGTTCCGTATGTACTCCACATCTTTGCTCGTAAGTGTATCTAAACTATGTTATTGTGACTAATTCTTTGTGTATAATTTTAGCGGGGCTGTCGAACATAAAATCATTGGCTTTCCTTTTCACTTGGTTACTAACTGTTTGTCTGTTTAACGTACGTTTATCCAAATGTTCGTGTTCACCACTTTTCTTGGAAAAACATAAATTTGTTGCTGATCCTAGCGTATACAATTTTGCGTTACACTTACGTTTGACACAACACCAACACGTTTCATTTGCACTTTTTAACACCTTGTAGTCATAAAACTTATAATTTTAAAATAAAATTAGAGGTTTTCCTCTTTTATCACACGAAGTTCCATCTTGAGATGTTTGAAGTACCTGATTAGTTACAAAAATTCAAATATATAATCATCCCTTTACCTGCTCTGAGGCAGGTAACGGAACTAAGATCCCTTTGGCTCGGACTGCAATTCGAGTGTGCCATTAGAGGGCAATAAAAATGACCGATTGCAATTCGTGTGTTATAAAATGCAAATTTTTGAGTAGGACTGCAAAGCGCGTGTACCGGGAAATATAATGGGGTCCAAAGAAACAAGGAGGTTTTATAACAAAGTTATCTAAATCTACTTTGTTGAAGTAAAATTATAACTTTTGAACTTTGCAATGATTTTATCCAAAAAAAAAAACAATGATTTATCTTTAGGACTAGGTATAAGTTTTTGGGGTTTGTTTTGTAGCATAGATAATTACCGGAAAATTTGGCTGTAAAGCGAAAAAGCCGTAAAACGAGTCAATTTTTTTTATACATCCAAACCTATACATATGTACAATTTAACCAGAGATACTCTTCAAATTCTCATAGTCAAAGATTTTGGTTCATAAAGAATTTTATTTATGATCAATTTTTTATGAAAATCGTCAAACTAAAATAAATACAAGTGAAAGAAAAGTATATATGACATACATTAATATGTACATATTTAAAACATTATAATATATAAATTATAATGTTTTAATCAAATTTAAATAATGAACATATATGTAAGTTGAGGAAAAAAAGGAATCATATTATGAACAAAAAAAAAAGCTTAAAATAGAATGTTTAAATAAAGACGAACATTAACATAAGGAATCACTGTCGTCATCACCGTTGCTGTGGATTGACCGAAATTAAATTGTTCTTCTTTTTCAATACTTTTAGCAATGTTTTGTAAGAGTTAATGGCGGAATTGACTCCTCGTTGAACTTTAGTACAGCACGTAGAGATCATTTTGCAAAAAGATGTTCATTCCTTGCTCGAAATAAGAAAATGCTCCCGACAAGTTTTTTGCTGTTAACTTTTGGCTTATAATAAGCTGAGGCTTTGACTCTGGCTCCTCATCAAGTGCTTGTTCTGTTTCTAATTGGACCAGTTCTTCGTTTGAAAGATGTTCTTTGTCAGCATCTAGAAGATCAATCAAATCACCTTCTACCAAATCTTTAAAACCAATATCGAATAGTTTCTTTGCATTCTGGCCAAATTATTTTTCCAACACTATTCATTGTGGCTGATTTCAATTCCTTTCACGATTAACCAATGTTATCAACGACATCTTTGATGTTGTATTTTTTCCAAAACTCTTTCATCGAGGATTCATCATCGGTTTCTAAAATAAGTTTACGAAAAGTTCTGTGTAAATAATCAAAGCTACTGTATTTTTAGGAAGATTCTCAATTTGCACAAAGTCAGATAGTTGCGATAAATTAACCAGGTTGGAGCATTATCGAAAACTAGGCAATGCCTTGTTGCTCAAATTATTGTCCTTCAAATGTTTTTTTACAGCTGGGCGAAAACAATTTTTGAAACTTCGAAGATAACTTTAGTCATCCAACAAAGGTTGGATGGCTAAAGTTACATCTCTAATTTACGAGCAAGTTATTCTTGTCAACTCCTTTAAAACACCTTGGATTTTCGGAAAGCTAAACTAAAAGTGGTTTTGGGTAAACTAAAAGCTTAAAATCTTCCTTGGTGCCTTAATCAATCCTTTGGCACCTTATATCCAGATGCAGACTTTTCTAAAAGTTCTGTGGGCCCTTTGCTTCCAATAGAGACCTGTCTGATCCACATTAAAAACTTCAGATCGGTATCCACCTCTTTCAATAATTCCTTTCAAAATGTTGGAATATTCTTCAGCTGGATCTTTGTCGGCACTAGCTTTTTCACCTTTCTATAAGATGTATCAAAAATGCGGTCTTGTAAAGTATGTATATACTTACCGAGCTACCGAGTATATACTTACCGACTTACCGAAATTAAGTACGACCGCAAGAGATCGATATTTTGCACATATAAAATACAACTATTCACTGTTCTTAAGCCAAAGAGTACAAGTATAAGACAATTGAAATTCCAATGAGAAAATATGTTTACAAACCAATACATACAAGCAGAAACGAAACCTAACCAAAAACAATCAAAAATATAAACATTGAAGCAATATTGCTGCAAAGCAAGCAAAATGTAGCCATCTATTGAAAAATAACTGGAACTGGAAAGGAGTTCGCTATTGGCCGTATAGCGAAACTTTGTAAGCAGTAGAGCGAAACAGTGCCATAATTGAAAAAAAGCCGTTATAGCTAAACGCCGTATAGCGAGGTATGGGTGTACTTTAAAATTTACTCTGCTGATCACATTTCTACATTATGAAGTCCCGTTGTTAAAACGTACAAAATATTGATTTTTTTAAAATTTATTAGCATTACTGATGACTGCAGTGTGCAATAATGTACCATTTTTCAAATGTCTTAAAACTAAACTTATAATATATTGATATACCATATATCTAAATAAAATAATTTATTCAAATGCATGTGCAACTTTTGGCACCCTATATACGATTTACTTTAAAATTGATTATAAAAATAACTTTATCCACTACAAAACAATGATTTAAATGTCATAACTTTTTTACAATTATAGCAATGCTTAGGTGCGTTGCTCTTTTAGATCAGGTTTTCTCAACCCCCGGTCCAGCGGACGGGCACCAGTTCGCGGAGAAATTTTAACCGATCCGCAGAAAATTTGTACCTGTCCACGTTAAAAAAATTTCTTATTCAAAAAATAGTAATAATAAAATTTTAATTTATAAAATAACTGGTTCGCCGGTCCACGAGAAATAAACCACCGGTCCCCAAGATTTTGTCACAACTTTTATCGGTCCACGAGAAAAAAACCACCGGTCCCCAAGATTTTGTCACAACTTTTATCGGTCCACGGGCCAAAAAAGGTTGAGAAATGTATTTTAGATAATTATTTTACTACAAAAAAATTCTATTTCTATATGCAGATTGAAAACCAGATTTGTACTTTTTTTAATGGTGGAGGCTATATTTAATAACATTTGAATCTGCGATTTCTTTTCTATCTTTTTGTACATAATGTGCTTTCTATCAATTATACTTTTATATTTAAAATAACCAATATAGGTAAGAATATTAATAATATTAACTCGTTAAGCTACTGTTAAATTACTTGTTCATTAAAAAAAATGAAGATAAGATATCAAAAATACTGTTGTCAATGTGTTTTTAAATCATATTAATTATTAATTAACGACAATAAAACTTGTGTAAATTATGACAATAATATTAATATATTTGATGTTAAATTTTGAAAATAAAATGAAATATATTTCATATTTGTGAAATTTTATGTCTCACTTGAAAACCTTATGTCAATATAATATTTATAAACACTATATCGCATGTGGGTGGTTGACAATAATATTATAGCTATTTTATAAGGAATCCTACTAATATAAATATGTAAGTGTCACTATTATTAAAAAGAAGTATGTATTTTTGTCTTGATTCCAAATTGAAATGAATCAAAAATTGACGAGGTATCATCGCCCATTATACCAGATCCGTCTTTACGCATGGGCACACTGGGCACTGGCCAGGGCCCTCGCACCTTACTGGATGGGGGGCACTAAAATGTTATGCCTTTAACGTTTAATTTGTATGGGGCCTCAAATATAAAGAGTGCCCAGGGCCACATAAATTGTAAAGGCGGCACTGCATAATACAAAATGTTTTCAAATTGGCTGTATACCAATTGCGCTTTAATTAATTAATTTGACAAACTCTGAATAAAAATAAATATGCTAATTGCGCCTTAAAATGTTGGAGTATATTTTAGTGTACTAATCGGGTTTGACTAGGAATAAAAATAGCAAATAACGTTCTTTACCTTTTTTTATCGGTACCCTACTTTTAATTTTAAGTTACATGTAGTCTCCTTAGAACCATGTTATTATATGTCTATTTTTGTAATTTTTACAGGAGACAATTTTTAATGTTCAAGAACTAAAAACTTTTACATCCTTGAATCGTTTTTCTAAAATATATATATTTTTTTAATGATATGAGTAATCTTACTTATAAAGATAAAGTATTATCACGTTGTATTTTGGGCGGATGATTTTGCTTCCAACGCGACTGGCAAGAGAGAATCCTTTTAATGGGGTATGCAGCGATTCTCTCCTAACGGGATCTTCTTTAATTTACCTACTACGAAATGATGTTATAATCCCCAATTTTCCTTCAGTGTTTAGAATAAAACATCTTAGTAAGTATTAACGTTGCCAGCGCTGCATTGAAGTATGATTAAACTATAAACAGAGCCGCTCAGGCCTAACATCTACCAATCGTCTTTCTTAATCAAGGCTGCTTGAATAAAACAGATGCATAAATTCAACTAACTGTATTAATAATGATTTGGTTAATGTTACATGCAAAGAAATTATTATTCATACATCTGAAATAAATAACGCCTCATCAAAATAATAAAGTAAAATAATATCTGCATGCAATTACTACGTGTCTTTGCGTAGATAACGAAACAGACATACTTGTAGGGGAATTCATAAACCATTTTGATGCATTGGACATTAATATATATTTTTTTGCTTTAATATATGCGTGTCGTAAATCTCCAGGTGTATATATATTTTCAACATCCCTTTATGTAACGCGAAGAAATTATAAAGGAAAGTCGGCCGATAGACATTATCATTATTAAATCAACGTAACGTCTAGTGCTGATAGATTTCGTAGAATTAATTAATTGTCGTTTAATTATTTAATTTTTTATTCATTTGTCTCTTTTTCGTTTGATGCTGTTCAAAAATATAACCTCCTTAATACTCACAACTGTATAATCCTCTTACGAAGTTTTGCCGTCCTCTGAGCTAATCTATATATTCATATATATATATATATATAAATTATTAAACTAAAGGCATTGAAAACATTTTGCGTATTATAAAATAATTTACCTCAAACTGTTAATTATGCTTGTTCATGCACAAATTTCATAAATTTTTCTAATAAGTATAAAAATAAAACAATTTTATGTTATACACATATATTATGTAACAGTGTACATATCTATTAATTGTAATCCAATGGTAATAAAACTGGTTACCAATGGAATTGTGAGTACCTACATAGTATCAATTTATACATTTTCAAAAATCAGTAATGTATTTTTAGTAGAAATTTACTTTGAATTAGAAATTTTATCGACCTATTATTAATAATACAAAGCAGATATTAAAAAATTTCCATTATCTCAAATTTTGAAAAGTATCAGGTAAACAGGTGTATTGCATTGTTTGAAATATAATGTTCCTTTTCTACTTTTGAAATTGTTATCTGCTATACATATTCCTCATTTTTTATTGACAAACAACATAATAATTTTTTAGTGCGTTGTATTTTTAACTATAATAGTGAATTAAGATTTTATAGTCGGCAAATTGTGTCAACGACTGAATAAAAAAATATATGTAACTATATTTCGCGAACATGGTTTAAGTCTCTATTAAATTTATTTGTACTTTCTGCTGTTAACTTTATCTTGTTCACATTCGAAAAGAAAATTAAAAATATTTCCATTACATTCTGTGATTAAGTCTTTATTTTTAAGTTAATAATAAATAGTCAATAACAAATCTTCGTTATTAATTGAGGAAAAGTTGCAGTTTGAAAATTATATAGGAAACTATATTTAATGAATAATAAAACATATATTTTTTAAATATTTAATTTATACATGCTATGGATAAGAGTCAATTTTATTATACAAGTTAAATGAAACATTACTTTCTAAAAAATAAGGAAACACTCTGAACTCAAATATACATAAAAACTTAAATCTATTAGAAAAACAAGTGACATAAGTATTACGAAATATATTATAATGCAGTGTTTTACTCCGACAAATTAAACTGCAACTTTTGACATGATACATTTCATATTTTCGTTATTAATGGGTATTGACGAGGTATTAGATAAAAATTTCAAATGAAAACTTTCAAATGAAAATGTTAAATTTTGTATGGTTCATGCATTGGTAATTTTTTAATAAAATAGTATTATGTAAATAATAATTACTATATATAAGGCTGTTTCTTTTTGACAATAAATAAATAATGTTAATATTAGTTTTCAACGAATTTTATATATCTATTGATACAGTTTTTTATAATACTATTATCTTTTATCCTAACCTAGAATACTATTTTTTTCTTTCATAAATTTGTATATAAATATATGTACTAATTTAAAAATACATTTGTTATTTTTTTTTGTTGTACTTATATTTTTGTTATATGATACGATACATTTTAATTACTATATTTGAATTTTGAATTCTAATAAATTGTGTAATACTGAAATTATTTTTCTATTCATATTTTTAGTTTGATTTTTATTGAAATATGATTATATTTATAAATTTTGTTAAACAATTGAAAAATCAAAATAACTGAGTACTCACACTTGGACAATTAATAATCGGGTGATTCTGGTTAAAGTTATACTAGAACTCATTTTCGTTCATAATTAAACATTTATTAGTAACTAGCTAAACCCAGCCACGCTTCGCTGTGGCTCTGTCTGATATGAAATGAACCTGAGTCTGATGTCAAATGTCCGCGGCTTTGTCATCGCCAGCGACATGGTTCAATTGCCGCGGCCAGCGATGTGCTCAAATTGCCGCGCACAGCGACATGATCTAATTGCCGCGGCCAGCTACGTGGTCAAATGGCCGCGACCGGACGGTCGTAGACTGTACGATAATGAAGACAGTACTGTTTGCCAACAACCTTATCTTTCCTTTAAGAATATTATTAACTTCGGGGAATCCCGGGACGGCCACGACT
>WYDF02275993.1:0-17590 GCA_009867245.2 Adranes taylori | reverse complement strand
TGCAGATCTTTTATTGTCTACCAGAACTTTCTTCGGTTTACATAATAAGTTTCTTATATTTCTTTCACAAGGTATTCCCATACTTTTTCTTTTGCTTGTTTGATTGTCATTTATTTTCTGGATTGTGAGGCTTTTGGCATTTTTGATAGATTAAAAAACTTCAGCGTAATTAATAGTTTAGGATATTCAACTGAGGAGAACTCATATAAAGCGAATAAATTAAATGGTGCTTGGAAGATGCTCATGAAAAAGACAGACGGAAAACAGATGAAAAAGACAGACAGGAAATAAATGACTTAATAGTTTGAGACATTTATTTTCTGGATACAAATTAAATGCTGATACAAATTATAAATAGAATTGAAACAAATTAAATGCTACCTGGAAGATGCTGCTTGGAACCAACTGAAGAAAACTGCTTGGAAAATGTAGATATGAGATAACACAGATGAAAAAGATAGGCAGGACTATATCCATGAGTCAAGAGATAAAACAAATACAGCTGAAAAATACAGATGAAAAGGACAGGCAGGACTACAGAGATAAAACAAATGAAAACGATGGGCAGGACTATATCCACAAAATTAATGACTTAAAAGTTTAAGTCATTTATTTTCTAGATATAGTCCTGCCTGTCTTTTTAATCTGTTGTATGTCATATCCACATCTTTCAAGCAGCTTTCTTCAGTTGGTCCCAAGCAGAATCTTCCAAGCAGCATCTTCCAATCAGCATTTAATTGGTTCGCTTTATATGAGTTCTCCTCAGTTGAATATTCTAAACTATTAATTACGCTGAAGTTTTTATCTGTCAAAAATGCCAAAAATGTGTCAGCGTAAACCGAGAAATAGTGGTAGATGTTTATATCATCCTTGTTGGCCTACAAGGTCATCAAAAATCTCACAATCGTATTGTTTTGATTTTCACCAAAGCCGATATTAGAAAAGCGATTGAGTTCCATAACCTTAGGTGAGATTGTAATTTGTACATACAGTAGAGCCTCGATTGTCCGAGGTAATATCGACCGAGGGTACTTCGGATAATCGAAAACTCGGATAAACCGCACTCTGTCAAAAATTGAGAGGGAAACGTATGGTAAACTGATGGAGTGAATGAAAACGTGGTCAAAGATGTGAAAAACGGCATCTACTGTATTATGATATGAGAAAATGACGTACAAATAAAATAAAAAATCAAAATGAAAAAGGTACATGTTCCTGTTAAAAAAGTTATTTCTTCAAGTGATCCATAAGTGTTTTCTATTTAACGGAACTCGCTTCCTTCGCCGTCGTTTTACGCAATCGCGTAGCGGTACAAGGTCTGTTGAAGTTATCTCTGACTGTTGCTCTAGCTACTCGATTGCCTTTTATATCGCTTTCCATCCTTCGCTGTGGCTGATTCTTCATTTCAATGTCTTCATTAACACTTTCACTTTCTTCAGCCTCTACATTCACTGCCTCTACCTATCATCCCATCAGTCACGTCCAATTATTCGTCAGCGTTGATCCACTCGGCTACATCGTTTTCAGTCAGTGTTTCACCTTCCAATCTTTGAGCTAGCTGTGCAAGGCTGAGGACGTTTTCATCGTCATGCTCTATGGGCAAAGTTTCTTGTTTTCCGTGATGTTTAATAACTTCCTCCACGACTTCTGAACAGTAGAATTTATCACCTCTTTCCGTACCTCAGCTGACATGTAAACAACATCTTTCATTGTGATTTTTTAAGAGTCTGAACGACGTCTGTTCCTTCATCATTTACGCTAAGGAGGCTTTTCAAAAGCCCGTTTCGTCACAGTTAAAAATCTCTTGAGGTGAGAAATCTCCACCTTTTATCAGAACTTAAATTCGTCCTTGAACTGTAGTACGATGGCATGCTTGGACGATAACTTCACACCAGAAATGTTTAGCTCCCTGACTCCAAACCTTGTAGTCCAGCGATGAAGACACCCTCTGCTTGCTATAAATTCTTCTTCTCCAGCTTTCGTGGAATTTAATAGCCTTTTCCTGTATCACTCAGTGGACTTCAGTTGCTCCGGAGCTGTGTAAGGCACATAAACAAGGCAGTGGCTCTATTATAATTGAAATTGAAACTTACCGTTGATTTGGAGCATGTCCCACGCATTTATTTAAGTTGTGAATTTCTAATACGTCTACCCATAGCAAACTGAGATAGTGGACTTTCTGTAGCGGCATGTGTGCTAGAAACAAGTTATATAAATAATTTACTCCTTTATGTCACGATTTTCTAATCCTGTATATTTTTGGAATGTTGCCTGGAATGTATATTTAAACAAGTATTGCTTCAGTTGTTTGAGTCTTACCATTGATGACTTACCATTGATGATCGTTTTAAAAAATTTCAATTATTTCATCTGTTTAATTTTAATTATGTTATAAAGCTTAATTCTTTTGACGCATTTGCGAAAAAAATAAGTAACATGCTATAATTTAGCCAGTATAGCTCAATGGAGATATAATTGAGAGGACTTAAACATTTTTAGAGAATAGATGTCGCTTGAAAAAATGCCCCTCACCATGGAATCTCATCCTCCCGATTGACATTTAGTATGCTATCTACTAGAAGAGTTTCTAATTAATACTACACATAATTGTTAGTTGAAAAGTTATTGTTTTTTTTTTTGTTCAGGGAGGAAGAGATGTACATGGTAAAAAAAACATACAAACTGCCCAATTAATTCAATGAATTAAACTAGCGATCTACCTAATATTCATTAGAATATTTCTAGCAACATAGCTTCAACGTGGGATCTAGCGTAGTTGTAAATTAGCTAGCTTTGGGTAGAGAGATCTTTAAACAATGCAGATTCGAGCCCCGATAGAGTTTCTTCTTTTATATAATTTGTAGAAATTAAGAGATTTCTGAAAATATACAAATGAAATTAATTTTTCAACCTACTGTATAAGTTTTTATATTATATTGTAACGTAGAAAATTGGCTACGGTTTGGTGGCCTTTACGTTACTAGCAACAGAGAAAACTCCAAAAGGTGTAATGTAGCAGTTCTCTTCTGCAATCTGTATCTTTAGTACAAAACCGTCCCCGAAACTTCTTAGTATTTTTGCGGAATTATGTTAATAATCAATGGATTGTTTAAAATAATACACAAGACTTTATAATTGGCAAGGTGGCGAGTACCTTAATGATTTTATATAACTTTACTGATATTGGAACTTCCGCAACCCTTATCAACCACAAATTGTCCGTCATAAATCAAGGTATTAATAAAAATGAGCTGGGAAATACTACATGCAAATGAAATAAATGCTTGTGCAGAACATAAATTGGTACAATAGCGACCACGATTCATTGGATTATTTACACAATTATTTAGAAATTATTTTATGTACTTACAGTTTTTTTTTAATACATTCTTCATTAAATTCACATCATGTACACTGGTACTTTAGATAAAGGTTTTATTATTTTTACTAAATTTATAAGTTTTAAAATATTATACAGTAATGTTTCCCATGAAACATTTTGACAAAAAATTTGCCAATAAATTCAACTAATAGTTTTACTCGCATAATCACTAAGCCGGTTACTTAACTATTCTAACTATTCTAAGGAAACTCGTCCGACAAGGGTTCCCTTATTCGGAAATATCACTTTCAACTAACTTTTTGCAACGATCTGTAAGGTTTTATCAGTTTGCCCCTTGTTGTAACTTCTCCTAGTTGTATATCAAAATTATTATCAGTACTTTTCACTTGGTTTCCCCTACCTATGGCAAACTGCTATTATCTAATAAACTGTCACATAATTACCTACTTCCTACTTAACTAATTGCCTTCGCTCATCATTTATTCTGTTTACGTCATTCTCGTGAATCACGATCGCACACGGTTCTTTCAATTGCTTAGAGTTTCTAGCGCATGCGTATTAGCGACAAAATTGCACAGTACTAATTTGTCTTGCACGCAGAAATACTTCCTCCGTATGAATTTTATGCGACGGGAATCTAGCAATTAAGTTGACTGATATGATTTTGTATATGAAACTCCATATGAAAAATGACTGCATTTTTTACGCGCGATAATATTTCATTATAATTAATATATCACTATGTTTATGTAATAACTGCGTGCAAAGTACGGATTATATATGTACTTGGTATAAGAGCAAACGACACATTTGTCTTTTAAAATACCAGGTATATACCAACTTTAATAAATTATTCACTATTAACCATCTGTGAGCAAAAAGCTGCAAAAGATACACAAGAATGGATTATATCAGAAAAGTTTTTAGATTTAAAAGCATTTGCGAATTGAGTAAGCCCTTTTGAGATATGCAAAATATATGTCTTTTAAATCTATTGCACTAAACGCGCAACATATGGCTGTTTCGATACTTGAGCACACGAATTTTATTATGCAATATATACTTATTTGCGATCTACTCTTTGTCATCTAAATTTTCCAGTTGCTAGTATATACATATTTGTAAAATAATAAAATATAGCAATAAGATATCACTCTCTTCGAACAATAGAAACATTATGTGACAGAAGATATTAGTTATTTTTCAAAAATCCTTAAGAGTCATAAATCATAATAAAAATTTTCGTTATTATCTTCGTCTTAATTAGATAACCTGTAACCTATTTTCAATATTGGTTACTATTGTCCTGATCAGCCTGAATTTTGTGGGCTTCAAGATATCTACGAAAGTTCTCTATAATCGCTTTTTGAACTTCCTTGACTCGAGGAATTCAAGAAAATTATCAAATACGTATAGACACATATGCGTTGCCATTATGCCTCCCTTGTTTTAATTAAAATTCCGTGGCCAATTAGCGGTTTTTAAAAACTTTTATTTTGGAATTATAATAAAATTTAAGGAATTTAATTTGTTTAAAATTAATTTAATAACTTAATTACAATATACTTAAACAATGGGAGATATAACGCAAGGTTTAGTTATATTTCAAAATAAATAAATTTCATGCATTTAAAAATAATTAATTTAATACTAAGTGCCAAGGTAAAGAGTTCAGAGTTATTTAAAATATAAAATATTAAATTACGTGCACTAGATAAATTATAATAGTATAATATTTTAATAATTATAATATTTAAATTTTATTTAATATTATAATACTTTTATTTTAAAAATATAATATTTAAATTTTATTTAATATTATAATATTTTAATTTTAATAATATTATAATATTTAAATAAATTTCATGGATTTAAGAATAATTAATTTAATACTAAGTGCCAAGGTAAAGAGCTTAGAGTTATTTAACATATAAAATATTAAATCTACGTGAAGTAGATAAATAATAATATTAAATTTACTAAATATAATATTTAAATTTTGTTTAATATTATAATACTGTTATTTTAAAAATATAATATTTAAATTTTATTTAATATTATAATTCTGTTATTTTAAAAATATAATATTTAAATTTTATTTAATATTATAATATTTTAAGTTTAATAATATTATAATATTTAAATAAACTTCATGCATTTAAAAATAATTAATTTAATACTAACTACCAAGGTAAAGAGCTTAGAGTTATTTAAAACATAAAATATTAAATCTACGTGAACTGGATAAATAATAATATTATAATATTTTAATAATTATAATATTTAAATTTTATTTCATATTATAATACTTTTATTTTAGAAATATAATATTTATATTTTATTTAAAATTATAATATTTAATTTTAATATTATATCATAATATTTAAATAAATTTCATGCATTTAAAAATAATTAATTTAATACTAAGTGCCAAAGTAAAGAGCTTAGAGTTATTTAAAATATAAAGTATTAAATCTACGTGAACTAGATAAATAATAATATTATAGTAATTTAATAATTATAATATTTAAATTTTATTTAATATTATAATACTTTTATTTTAAAAATATAATATTTAAATTTCATTTAATATTATATTTTAATTTTAATAATTTTATAATATTTAAATTATAATTATATAATATTATAATAGTAATTCGTATCGCAAGCAATAGGTTTATATATTGCTTGATGTAGCTGTAGAATTTTTAGTTTAAACATAGTGGTATACCGCTTTTAAAAGTTTGAATTTTTAAAGACCTACCAACTAAAAAATATTCGTCCTTGTAGTGCGAAAGTTTTACTTTTTGATCCAGTATTAATTTATTGCCCAGATATACAATTTTTATTGACAATTTCTCAATCGCTGGCTCGGGCAGGTTCGTGTTAGTTTTCGATAAGTCATATTTATTTTTTGTTCTACTCTTCAAAATGTTTAATTCTTCAAATGTTCAATAGCCATTCACTTTTCCTCTATAGCCCTGAAATATTTTCCAGACTTAAGTTAATTTGTTTGTGAGATCTCTTTTAGATTAAACTTTTCTTAAATTTATTTCGAATTTTATAGATAAATATTAATGTAATAAATCTGTATAAGGCGTATTAACCCGCCACCACTGAAATTAGAATGCTTATACTAGAAGTAGTAAATACTACGAGGCACACTAGTAAGTAGAAGGATAAAGTAAGTAAACGCTTAGCGTTTCGACCCCTTAAGGGTCACGACAGCGTTCAGACACAATATAATACCGATCTTGCCTGGTGCCATGTAGCAGTTCGCTCGCGCTGCCGTTTGACCCCTCGTGGGAGCGTAGAGATTACGCGTGAATTATGACGCTGAGATAGTCCTAATAGTGGCCTTGAGGCATCGCAGCATAACATCGCACAGCATATAAGCTTGAGGATCGTCGTCGAGGACATCCTTTCTCTCCTATTTGTTTCCTTATTCGCTTAGATTTCTACATTTACATGAACACTATTTCTAAAATAAAATGTAAATATATATATTTCTCAAACTCATATTATTATTATCCTGCATGTATTGTATTCAGCGTACATTCTATGGAATAAAATATTGGTTACAACATGCATGTTGAATAACGCAATTTTATTATTTTGCAATCTTGGCGGTTCTCTTTCTCGACAAAGTATTTTAAAAATTTTTATGTCGAAAAACTCTTTACTTGTCTAAATATACTGTTATCTTATATTGTCGAATAAATGTTGGTGAAACGTCATTTCGCCGTTGGAATAACTCAATCTTGTTGTTTAAACAACATTTATAACAAATTGTACCGGGGAAGTTTGTCCTCATTCTAATTTAGTTATATCGTAAATAGTTTCGTGCGCTTAATACCTGTAAGTCATTTAAATACTTTAGGATGGCTAGATTTTGTAAAATGTTGTTATTACGTACGCAGTTTGATTGCTAGATGAACTAGGTGGAAAAAGACAGTCGTCTACAGGCAGTTTCATCTTCAATAAATTTTACAATTAAAATGTATAAATAATCATTTAGCCTTAATTAAACTCTATTATATCTTATTAAACCACGAACTAATTCATTTACTTAATCCGGCAGCCGACCGATGTAGCATGTAGGAGAAGAAAGCACACTGGTGCCGAGACGAGGTAGCTAAGAAGAACAAAGAAGTGAATAAAAGACTTACAGCTCTCACTGATAAAAGAACAGTCGCTAACAAGAAATTTTAAATTATATGGTGAATCCCTGTGAGTCAACGTTTTGAAAATAATATGATGAATTAAATTAAATTTTAATTCATTCCAAATATAATCTTGATTAATTAACTGATAAAGTAATCTTCAGTAGATCGGTATGGAAAACAGTAGTTGCCAGTATTTGTAAACAAAAAATAATTCTCGCGTGTTTATTTTATCGTATAAAATAAATGAAATAAAATTATGCCGCTAGTCTATTTAATAAAAATAAATGGAAATGAATTAATAAGGTAACACTGTGTAATTATAAAATGATGTTTCGATGGTAGGAAGTACAAAACCTGTAAGTAAAATAATTTTATAAATAAGTTTAAAATTTATTGGAGGAAACTTGAATCTATATTAATCTATATATTTACACGAAGTAATTGAATACAAATAATTAATTTTTATTATTTTGATGAGGTGTTATTTATTCTGAATGCACGAATAATTATTGTTTATTTGCATCCCACATTAATTAAATCATTAATACGTTGAATTTATGCGCCCCTTTTATTCAAAGAGCCTTGCCAAAAAAGACGATTAGTAGATGTTAGCGCTGTGCCGCAGTGTTTGTAGTTTATTTCAAATGTTTGTTGACTACTACAGTTCAGATAAAGTTCAATACAGTGCTGGCAACGTTAAAAATTATTTAAGTTTTGTGTTTTAAACGGTATAGGGAAAATGGCGAATAACGTCATTTTGTAGTAGGTAAATATTAAAGTGGGTATTAAAGAGAATTGCTGCGTACCCCATTAAAAGGATTGTCTTTTGTCAGTCACGTAGGAAGTTAAAATTATCCCCCAAAATACGACGTGACAGTATTGTAACATTAATCTATGTGGGGTAGAACAATTGTCGCTTTCCAAAATTCCGCAGGCATCTAGGTGACGACAAATACTTCTTTGAAATAGTGTTGATCCTAAAATGATTCTTGAAGAATTTCTGTCTCTATAGATACAAAAATACATTTTGACTCACAAAACTGTACGAATTAGTTCCTAGATTCTAGATTACTTTTTAGAAAACAATATACCGCAACCCAAGTATTTTACCTGACATTATTTTAAAAGCTATTGATAGATCACAGAGGCAATACAGAAGTTTCTTGCTGTTAAAATATTGTAGTCAAATATGTTTCTATAGTAGTGATGGGTTCCTCATTTATGAGGTACTTTATTTGAGGCCTCACTATCATGAAATGAATGAGTCCTTATTTATGAGGACTCTTCTTTTTTTAAAGGAGCTCTTCTTATTTTTGAAAAAAAGAAGAGTTCCCCTTTTATTCAAAAGAGGTGTTTTTCTTCGTTTCAACCAAGGACTTTGTATTTTTCTTTTCAACAGAGGACTCTTTTTCTTTTCAAAAGAGGAGCTCCTCTTTTTATTTTCAAAAGAAGAGAGTTACACCGTTGATGATAATATTTGTGTACAATGTAGCGACTTCGGATGATGCACATAGCACGCGTCCGTCACCGCTCCAGTCATGAGGAGAAGAAGGCTTGTTCTGTATGATGTATCGGCTTCGCCTGTCATCTCCGTAATGGCTTCCCCATTTATAACATATTTCATTTGAGGCCTTCTCATGATGAAGTTAAAGGAATCAAATATGAGGACATTCATTATTTGTGAGGAGTTTCATTGCCAACTTTTATTGTAATTGGTTGAACCGTTTACACGCTTTCGTGTTCACAAATGTATACACACGCACAGACGTCATTGAAAATATCATCAGAATGGCTTCGGAGGTCATCAAAACAACGATGTGTTGATATTGGGGTAGGTAAAATTTTGCACGATTGCAATGCTTCTTTTCCCATACATCACCGATGTGGACGGGATGTAAAAAAGTAACACCTCAAATAACATAAAGCCTTCATATTAGAAAAAGAGTAACTTCTTCATCATACTGAATAACTAATTTCATTATAGTGAGGCATCAAATGCAAGTTCTTTTCTCCTTTCAGCCGGCACAGCAGCCTACCAACGAAGTGCTATCAATTTCGTTGTCACGTTGTGCAGAAGCATTGTCATCATCGAGTAAACTATTAATATAATAAATCGGTTTAAGAGTTCCTCTTTTGAAAAACTAGGAATTCCTGTTGTGAAAAAAAATGTAAAGAACTCCTCTTTTGAAACAAAGAGCAACTCCTCATAAACAATGATTCTGTTCATATTTGAATAAAGAGTAATTTTCTCATTTCATGATAATGATGTCTCAAAGGAGGTACCTCATAAATAAAAGTCGGTTCTATTTTTCCTCACCTCATATGAGTTACCTCTTTTGAGCCTCCCAAATAAAAAAGAATTATTCTCTCATTTTTCTCTTAAAGTAACATAAATTAGAATTCCTTATTACAGTTTCCATAATGCAAAAGACCTAGTTTTAATAAAAACAAAAATTCTTGTATCACAACAAATTTTATATTAAATCTAATCAGATGAGTTGCTGATTTATACTTTAGCACCTATAGATAGGCGACAAAATGGAAATAGGATGAGTTTGTCTTGTTTTTCAATTCCCATATACCTTCTCGTACTTTTCCCTTCAAATTTCGTGTCTTTCGTTTTGGAGTCCTATGCCTATGTTGTCGTGCCTCTCACGACGTTGATGTCTCGTTGCGTGGAATTATGAAAACGACTTGCAAAATATGGAATAGATGCATAAATTTGCTTCTAACACGCAAAGCGCAATATAAGATGTACGCTTTTAGCGTGGCAATTTTGAAAATGATTTCACACGGACATTGAGAACAAGTTTAAAATTTACCATTTATAATTTCTAACTTATTTTTTATAAATAGTATATATGTTACTGTAAATAACCCGATTTCAGTTAGAACCAGATATTTCTAATAATAACTAGTTTTAACAATCGTCTTTAGTCAATTCTAGCTTTAAATAGGTAAAACTAGAATTGTACTATTTAGAACGAAACTGAACATTGCCTAGTGTTTGTTTTAGTTTTGTTTATTCTGAGTAAATTGAAATTGACGAAACTCAGCTTAAGAGCAAACTTGTAAAAACAGGGAAGGGGCATCGCTAAAATGGTGCAAAAATCATTTTAGGGTATATCATGAAACATGTATAATAAAGTGATGAAGGAAGTACAAGGGGCAGAATTAACTGTAAGGAAATACAAATACAAAATTGACAATTGAAGCGATTCATAATTATTAAGATAAGAGAAATAGAAAAGTTGGCTTCCGGAAGTGAGTCGATTAGATATTACTTATCTGCTCACTGCTATTCGATATGGAGGTAGCTATTCGACATTCGACATGGAGGTAGATATAAGTTAAAGACTGCAACTTCTAACATACGCAAATATAATTATTGATATGATAAATATTTTTATAGCACAGCTTGAATTGTGCCAACGCGAAAAGGCTAACAAGAGGAAGGGTCTCGTTTCCAAACATATATTACATTCAGAAATGAAGATGAAGCCGTTGCTTATCACTTAACAAAGTGTAACAGATTGGCTGTTATTATAAAGAAATGAGTCTCTTATGTATGCGTTAAAACCATTACATAAATAAAATTGTCCTCGAAAAATGTGTAACAAATATGAGAGACTAACAGCAGTATTAGCATGTATTCAAAGCAGCTAAGTGCACAATTGAAAACATATGAAACAGGCTATGGAGCCACGTCGTTACTAACACCACTGATTTCTCTTTGTTCATATACGAGAGCCGCATATTTGCACATTATAAATAATCATATGGATGGGTATTGTCGTTTAATGACACGACTACATTAATTGTTTAATTAATTATTTAGATTAAGCAGGTCGTCTTCGAAAAATGTGTAACACATATGACAGACTAACAAATCAGAAAAAATGTCGATGAATGTCTTAAGCGAAATAATTAATTAAACTATTTATGTAGACGTGTCATTAAACGACGATACCCATCCATATGATCATTTAAAATTGTCCGTTGTGATCTGGTTACCCTATTTAAAAGATATAAATGTAGTAAGTTGTTATGTGTGCTAAATAAAAAGCATTATTAGATATATTTTTCCGTTGTATTTAAATTGAAGGATTATTTAAAACGTATTTAAAACAATTATGTTTCAATTATTTATTTTAAATGGTGAGAATAATCTGTGCCTGTATAGAATGTATAATATGCCACTGATCTACATACTTGATGCGTGCTGTTAACTATGGCTCGCTGCTAGTCTTATACTTTGCTGCTCTCCGCATATCGTATATTATTATAATGCTATGATTGAACTCCTGTGGCTATGCTGAAAATCGCACTGCATTAAAAAATAATGTGTGTATAAGCTTCTCTACGGGTGGGAATGAGCGAGGGGTCCCAGTCTATAAAAGTGAGATTTCTAAGCATGTAAAGACAGTTCCTGTCTTCGACCCGCTGAGAAAAGCAGCCAGCCGACAACATCAACTCCGTACCGGGCCAACAGCAACGCCAACAGCGACTACAACAAGCTATAGCTAGCCGATAGTACCAAGCACAGGTCCAGATTAATCGGTAAGGGAATTTACATACCATAGTTTGCTCGATTGAATTGCATGTACGTTAAATAGCTTAGGCATACCGCACCTTTGGTTTATCTACTACACGGCTACAGTGTATAAGATCACATATACATACACAAGTAACTGATCTTATTCATTTGCTCTCTCGTAGCAAATACGCATACCCGTGGAGTTCTGATAGCTTACAGTAATTCCTGTATATCAACGCCGTTGAAGTGTGTAGGATCATCTATACGCATACCCGTAACTGATCTTATTCACATAGGTCCTCATAACAGCTACACATACATCACATACGTTCAGGTCCGTCACACAATAATTCAATAACAATCAGCAGACATTTATTGTCAATCAACATGACATTATGTAGAAATGAGAGTTATTTTAATTTGTATTAAAAATTAAACTGAAAGTAATAGCCTACATTCTGATTCGTTTAAGTTAACATACTTTACTTCTAGAACCAATTTCCAAAATTCAGTTAGAAAAACAGAAAGAGCCGTATTTGCCCACCCGGGATATATAACAATACATTGTTAATGACGTGAAACTGCAATTACTGTAATTAAAATTTAATACGATATGCTTGCACTATAGCTAAAAACATTTACAGTGGTCCAACAATAACAGTGGTAAAAGTGTATCAGAAATAGTACGGTAAGTTTCTGCTGTGACTGGGAGACTCTGAACGAACATTATTCCGGTATCGACATGAATGTAAAAATGGGCCACTTGTAATTCCGATAAGAAGAAAAAAAGACCCGGTTATACGAGTAGCTATGAGAATAAATATGATGGAGATACGCGGTCTAGAATAAGAAAAGGCTGTGATTGCTGAAAAGAGCTGTGATGGCTTGTCGTATTTCTTATATACCTCTGGAATCTATAAGGTCACATGTACGCACACCTGTAACTGATGTTATTCATTTAAGCTCTAGTGGCAGCTACGTATATCCGTAGAGCTGTGATAGCTTGCAGTATTTTCTATATACCAAGAATTCGTAGCGATTACGCATAGTCGTAAGGTCGTAAGGTCGTAAGGTTCGTAAGCCTATGGACTCCGAGAATAACGTACCCACCACCTTTATCGGGATAGTTAGTCTTACGTTTACCCATCCGACATAAGATTGCTGTTTTATTAGTTTATCACCGCACATTTAGTTTGCTTTATCTGCACCGCCGTTGTTTTGTTTACATATGCAACGCTATGTTTTGTACTGTTTGATATAACTCCGCTTGATTATATTATTTGGGTTATGATAATTTTGCTATGACTAATTAACTGCTATTATTATATCATTGCTTTAATTTAATATTCATAATTTGACATTTATTTGTATTCATATTTCTATCTCTGTTTACTTATTTATTTTGTCTAAAAGAATAATAAACGGTCATTTGTGACAATTGCTAAAGCTCCCTAGTAGCACTGTCACGTGTGAGAGCTCCGTTAGTGTATTAACTAGAGTACGTCATATATTTTAGCAGTCCAAGCAGTGGCTGTCACAAAATATATTTTTAACTCTTGCGACCCCGTGTATTTTTCATTCAGATAATAGCAAAAATTTCGTTCATGCAGTGGTCCTGTAGGTCATGGCACATTGGCCTGATATAAAGTTGGTGAATGGAAAGCCAATGCATACCAAGAATCTGTAGCGCGAACTAACCAGGATAATGAAAAAATGTTAGCTATTTGGATGAAAGACAACAACACAACAAACTACGAGAAAAGCCATTTATATAGTTTATGAAATATAGAGCTCTCCATTCTGGTATCAAACAATCGCCATATCGGGTTATGTTTGGTATTGAGTCTAGAGTAGGTTCAATACCAAACAGTACTAGTTTGCCGTCAGCGGTCATTAATGCAATAAATGATGAAAACGATAGTTATTCACCAAATCAGAGAGCTAATCAGATAGTTATTCACCAAAGCACTTAAACTAGCGAATCTTTGACTTGTGCTGTTGAAGAGACAATTTTAACTAGAGAACGTCAATTTTTGTTAGCTGGAAAAGAAGGCCTTGAAAGTTAAAAAATAAATAGGCTAAAACAATGAAATTAGTTTCCAATAATCTTGGTGCTCCTGATGATAAAGGTAATAACATAGTCATATATATATATTCCAGATGTGGAGAGGCCAAAAGCGAATCTACGAAATTTCATCGAGATTGTGCTTGAAGAAAATCAAGAAGGCCTGCACATAAATCGGAACGAAAGAGGAAAGCATTGCTTTAAGAAAACCTGCAACTCGAACAGATGTTTCAGCAAGAAGAATGCCAAATTATATAATGCAAAATGTCTAGATAGTTAGTCTCTCGTACGTAAATAAAATGACATTTTTCCATCGTTTCCCTCGTTTGCAACCATTATGTAAACTTAAATTTTCTAGACATTCATCCCTCTCGAACGTAAAACATAGATCAAACTAAATTTTCCATGCCACCATAATCTAATATTACTATTTCTAGGTTACTTAGAAATCCCTTCTGCTTTCTACAATCCGTATTAATTTCCCTTTCAAATATGGATGGTGTGTAATAGGGAGGTAGAAGAAGCAGTAAAAAAAGACAAGTTTGAGTTAGGAGGAAATGGAAATGAAGTTAGGAAAATGTATAAATATTTAGGTTTTACGTTAAATTTTAATGGGAATTGCAACGGATATGTAAGGTTGGTAGTCAAAAAAGCAACAGTGGAAAGGTTAAGACGTGTATGGGATAGGAAATTTTTGGATTCAGTGAAAATGAGAAACACAAAAATGTTTTGTGTCCAAAGTATTTTCTTATATGAAGAATAATTGGAATGGAAAAGACGTTACCGAGTCAGGTAGTTTCGTAAGAGTGCGGGACGCATAAATGTTGGAATAAAGGAATAGAATTTATTAAATAATGAGAGAAAGGTTATGGTTGATGAAAATGCAAGACTGGTATAAATCGTTTATATAAAAAGTCTGGGGGATGAAAGAAGGGGTAACTATTTGAATGATTGGGAAAATAGAGAAAGAAAGTATATGAAGGAATAAGATGGAAACAGGTAGATGGATGATAGTGAGAGGATATGTGGAAGAGATGAGGAAAGGTGGGAGCACACGGTGAATGCATATACAAGCATGAATTGGAGTGGTAAAGAAAAGCGTTTAGCGGGTAATATAAAGCGTGTTTCATAGGAGGAATAAAAGGTATTGGGATTATGGAGAGAATTCTTGAGGAGAAAAGAAAGAGGGAAATACATTACAAAGATGAAACACAAAAGAAGATTGTCTATTCTTTCTAAAGGAGGAAGATAGAGAAGGAAAAAGTTAGCGGGGAATGGAACAGTGTTTATGAGAGGACTAACAAAGGGTATAGGAATGATGGAGGGATTGTTGAGAAAGGAAGAGGGAGAGGGGGGATAAGGAGACATGAGGAATCAACAGGAAAAAAAAATCCTAATTCCTAAGTCCTAATTCCTAAGAGAGGATAATAATTTGATTGGTTTATTTAATTTTTTACTACTTCAGTTAAAATGTGTTGTTGAGTTAATTTCTGTAACATTATGTACTATGGAAATTAATTTGGTTATGTGTATTATATTTAGTTTTGTAGGAGTAATACACATATGTACTCGTATGAATTTTGCTAATGAATGTAACCTTAATGATTGATTGATAAATCTAAATTATCCATATCAACATCATTTAATTTTACTATTTCTAGGCTACTAAGAAAACCCCACCCCCTCTTCTACTATCATACTAACTTTCCTGCAATCCGTATGAATTACACTTTCAATATTACTCGGAATCTCTAGTTTTGCTTTACAATGAACAAACATTTCCTTCAATACTAAACTCTTCTGTTGTAAATAATGTTACCATCTGATTTAAATTTTATTTCAGATTACATTCCAGATAATTATTGTAACACTCCTATTTAAAAACCGCTGTAATGAACCGCACCATTATTAAAGGGCCAACGATTTTAATTATTAATGGTTGCTAGAAAATAAGAATTTCCTGTATGATAAATGTGATAAATTTCCTTGTTTCGTAAGTTTTAAAAATCGTGAAGAACCTTTGTCTTTTGTTTTTGCTTTCTTTGCGTGTGCTGACCAAAGGGCTATTTTTCCAGGTTAGTCAAAATCAGTAACATTTTGTTGATAAAAACTCTAAGGCGTGAAATTTATGTTTTCCCAACATACGATTAGCTGTAACATAAAATATATCAAATTGGCCATAAATTTTTCTGGTATTTGTATAAGGATTGTATACATCTTTGAAAGTCAGCTATATTTCTATTGTTCATTAGAAACTTCATCGTGGTGTAAAATTTTATCATACTTTAGAACTAAGAAGAAAATCGTCTTAACATGCATTTGTATACTTTTTAAAAATTATTTTTGCTCATTTTGTATACTTGCATCAAATGTTGACAAAATAAAAGGGGGAAAAAACCAAACAAGGAAACAATGTATCCAAAACATAACAATAAAACTTCACAAACAAAAAAGAAAGAGGAAAAATCCTACATGTATCATGTATTTTCAAATTACCGCCATCCAGCAATAAATATCTGTATTCCGTAACACATTTTAAATACTCACAAATTTTTTATTTATATTATTTAAGCAGTTTTAGAAAACGTATGTTTTAGAGCCTTGAAGAGGATAGAAACGAACAACCGAAACGTCGGTAGTTTTTAGTGATAAACATTGTAGTAATTTTCACGGGGCTTTATTTAAGCATTCAAAAGTGAAGATATATATTGGTGGCGTGAAATCAGTTTCCCGCAAAAGAATAGTTGCGGTGGATGTTCTTTGTTGGCACCACCGGTGTCGTGTCTCAGAGCACGCACAAGCCACATGAAAGTATAAAGACGACCAGGTTTTGTCGTATATATTATAAACTAGATGAAGTGCCAGGTTGTTTGCTGTTGAATTGTAAAATAGGTGCTGGCATTAGCTGACACACCAAATGTGCGCTCCGGAATAAATTGTTCTAGAAATCTTTTTTCTGTTAGGTAAAATATGCTTCTCTTATTTAATACTCATTTTTGCGTATTCATGTTACAAAATAGTAACATGATAAAAAATTTCGTGGAAGTGATTGCCACCCCATCTTTCATATACTGGAAGTCCTAGATGTTTCTTATATATGGCATAAAACAAAACTTGAACCTTTTAATTTCGACTGTCACCTTATAACTAGTAAATTCAATTCAATAGTTTTTTCGGGTAAATCAAATAAAACATGCGTGACTTAAAAATCACCTACCCATTAATCCCGCGGTATCCGTACTTGCCTACGGCCGCTCTTGACGTACTTTTTCCCAGGATTTGCCTACGGCGCGAACTTACCATGGTCTATGATCGCTCTTGACGCTATTTGAATAATTTCTAAAATAGCAGTCTGGCGTGCAAGGCCCACGTCCAGCATACTATAGTGTTATCAGTTGTTTAATCTGATTTCATCTGATTTCATCTGATTTCATCTGATTTCATCTGATTTCATCTGATTTCATCTGATTTCATCTGAT